>JXSR01S073278.1:7757-21548 GCA_000969725.1 Ophiothrix spiculata
GGGGGGGGGGGGGGGTACTCATATACATGCTAAAAAGGTCCCAAAAAGATGAAAATTTTCTGGGCTCGCATTAGCCTATTTTTGGAATAAAATCCCTAAACGTGGGTGCACTTTTTCTCAAAAATTATAACCCTTAAAGATGGGTTAGGGTTCCACGGTCCGTGCGGCACAACCCCGTTCAGACCAAAGTGGAGTGAATATCAGGCCAGACTCGATATATCCTGAGGTACAATAACTTTGCTCCATGAGCGACACAAGATGGCGGTAAATTCGGATTCCCCTATAAAATGTCCTTGGTTATAACCCACATTTACATATACTACATCTGATGCTCAATTAATGTAAGAATTTGTCACTTTTTATATTGATTGATTTAAAAGAAACACAATATTTTCATGATATCTAACTCCAGATCAATTTTCTTCTGTGCAGGGCATATTCACAGGTTATAATCTCCAACTCAACATGACACTAACAAGGATTAAGACAGAACCCCAAGATGTAGGACAAGACGTGGAGCTTCCATTTCAGATCTGTGAGGAGATTGGTAGATGGGAGAGTGTCAAGAATGCTCATGATCTACAAGATGACATGGAAGTTGCAAAGATGCTGCTCAATTGGTATGTTAGGTACCATTTCAATATCAAACTTCCAGTTGACTGTATGTTAGGGACCATTTCAAAATTAAACTTCCAGTTGATATCCATAGTTTGTGTCTTAGCCAGAGGCTGTCCAGTGGAGTGTCCATCCATCACATGGATGGGCAGATCTAGACTATTTTTATTAGCTGCCGGATCTGGTGGATTTAAGAATCACATAATGGGAAAAAATGGTTAAAAACACTAGTAATAATCATAATAACTTTTACGCTACATGGTTTTAGTCCAGATTACATCAAGGACTGTATCCAAATAAGATCTCGGCCTGCTGCTATGATGACTAGATCCTCATCAACTGTTCTTCTTGAGACTCCATCTTCAAAAAAGAATGCTGGTGATAGAGCCTTCTCTATTGCATCTCCTTATAAATGGAACAGTCTTCCTAATTCCATCTGTGTTGCCAAGGACTTAGACACATTCAAATCAAATGCCAAAACTCATATCTATCCACAGTGACTTTGTTTTTCTAATTTTTCTTTGTTTGCTTTTTTCACCTTTTTTGTGTTTTTGTTCATGCTGCTTTTTATCTCTTTGAAAAAGCAGGGCAAATTTGGTTAAGTTAATTAAGTTACATGTAAGTTAAGTTTTAACTAGTTCAGTGTGACAGTTGAATCAAAGTGCAGTAATATATTCATGTACCAAAGTTTAGGTGAAAGCTGATTGTGTTAGAAGACAACATTCAAATTAGTATTGGATCGTTTTGATGATTTACACTTGACATCTTTGAAAACACAAAATCATATAGAAATTGACAGTTCGACGTTGCACATCCGAACGGGGCTTCCATCATTATGCGGGAGCTGGTTTTATATAATTTTTCAGAATGTCCGAGGGGCTACAGCCCTCAAAGTCACCTCCTGGACTTGTTGTATATTGTCCCTGCCTACGTAGGCTCATAGTTTTCCCCTTGATTGATTTTTTACTTTTTCTTGTTTTTTTGTTAAACACTAGCTATGACCTCGTAGGTGGAAGTTTTCTAGTATGGTCTGACAAAGCCAAAGTAGCACCTCCCCCGCTTGCAGAAACTCTACGTCTACAGTATGTCTCAGAAGAAGGATGGCAAGTTCTACAAGAAATCAAAGCTCTTGGGGGATGGTCATCGACAGAGGAAACTACAGAAGAAGGAAATTCACCGAGTGAACAATCAGAATTTAGACACATTATTGCCAAGGAAGAGGAGAGCGACCAGGAAGAGGAGGACAAACAGGTATTGCCGGGTAAACGCCCTCGTAGGAAGTCCAGGAAACAGCAAGCTGAAGATTATGTGTACCAACCAGAGTTTGAAGATGATGATGACAGTGACGATGCTGCTGACAATTTCATCCCAGAACAGGTATGCTATATAGAAAGATTACAATGTGTTGCAAAAATCATTGTGAAAAATGCCTAAATAGGTATACTATAATAGGGGTGGGCTATAGAGGGTCATAGTTTCAGAACATGCTCATCACACCTTAGTTTGATGAGTTGATGGCTACTGACCACAAATCTACAAAAATAAAAATACAAATAAAAATGATCGCAATTTGAACAAAAAATCCAGTCTTTTGTTATTTTCCATCTCACTTTTTGATATTTTAAAGGTTTCGTTTAAATTTGCACTTTTAATTTCTGAGAAACGGTCATTTTTTGGTCAAAATTGAGTGCGAGGGTGCTTTTCATTAATACTCGGTCGTTTTCAAACATTGGAGGTTTTTGAGCCCCTACAATGAAAGGAAATACTTATTTTGACACACACAGGAAAGCTCAAATGGTTTTCATACAGTACTCTTTTTTGTGTTTCTCAAATGCCGTTTCCAAGTCTAATTTAAATACTGTATAGGTCAATGAACTTTTTTACCATGCATTTTGAATGTGACTGGTTTTTACACAAAAATTGACACCACGACCAAACTATTTGCAATAGACCGTTCATATTTCTTGGGTGGATCAAGGTAATGATTATTTACAATTTTGAATGCTTTTTAAGAAGTGGCGAGTGACAACTTGTGAGTAGTGATGGAAAGCGCCCTCATGCAAAATTTTGATCAAAAATGTCTGTTTTGCAAAAACGAAAAGTCAAAATTTTACAAAACCTTCAACAATGGATTTCTGGACATTGCTTTCATAAACTTAAATTCCTTATTGCAAGAAAAAAAATTAAAAGTGCGATAAAATGATAAAAGCATTGGATTTTTAAGACTGCTGGCGGCCATCTTGGATTTTCAGAATTTTCGGCCAAAGCAGTCCGAAATTCACACATTTTTCGATTTTTTTTTTCTTTCAGATTTGGTGTAGGTACCCATCAACTCATCAAATTAAGGTGTGATGAGCATGTTCTGAAACTATGACCTAAATCTGACCCTCTAGGCTCTATAGCCCACTCCTAATTATAAATAATAGCATTGGCTTTAGATATTAAGTGCTTATTAACGGGAGCCAGACTACATGTAGGAATTAGGGAACTTAGAACCAGGGTCATTGTTTCGAAAAAAAGTTTCCAACATTTAGGTAAAGGTGAATGAAAAACAATAGTATCTGTTTTACCCTCCTATGCCCACAGCTGGGCTACCATGATTTTCATCTGTTTCTTATTTTAATTTCTAGGAGGATAATGAGGAGGAGGAAAGTAACTTGGAAGAGGAGGAAGAAAAGGTTTTAATAGGAAAACGTTCTCATAGAAAATCGCAAGTTGAAGAATCACACCAACCAGAGTATGATGATGATGATGATGATGATGAGTTCATCCCAGGAAAGGTATGTACCTATTAATAGCACTAGCCAACAAAGTAAAAATACAGTATGTCCATTCCAGCTCATTGCAAGCTACTTCCTTTTCCCTTTGAGAAATCCTGCAGTAATGAGCAGACAATCAATATCTAAAGGCAGTATCTACGTACATCACACATGTTGAAATACAACTTTTTTGCATGAGATGGATTGATCTGAATTTTGCATATATCTGCTATGCTTTATAAATACACATACTGCTTTTTTACTTTGTGGGGCAGACCTGCAGTGGATCATAATAATGGATCAGTGCCTCAAGACTAAATCTGCATTTCTGGTCAAATTGACATTTGGTGTCAGATTTTTCCATGAATTGAAAACTAAAATAGCAGATTACAAATGATTGCAAAAATGCAAAAATTATTTCAATAAATTTGTGTTAAATCTTTCACCTTCAAGTGGAATCCAGCAACAAATCTCAAAATGCAGATACTGCCTTGTTGCAATATATCCTTGATGTGACTTCATCCATCTCAAAGGAGTACTGGAGGGACTTGCAACATTAGCAATATGTGACCTGCCATATCGAAAGGTACCTTAAGGGTCCCAAAATCAAAATTAATATTTTGGTCTAATCTAAAAGCTGCAATTTTAAGCTTTAAAATGATAGCTTGCTTTTGGTTACTGGATGTCTGGTTGCAAAGTTACATCCAAATTTGTGAAACCATCGTGCTGGTTCGAAAAAAACTATAGTTCTGAGAAAATTGAGTTTAAAGTTTTTGTACCGAGTAAAACTTGAATGGTAGAGGATTTTTATCATGGTTTTTATCACATTTTCCTTATATTTTGGATGTTGGAACCTGATTATAATGATAGAATACACTTCAAAGGTGATGTTTCTGATGAAATTACAAATTCAACCTTAAACATGATTTTTGACTATGCTCAGCTTCAATGGTCCGTAATACGTAATTTACCATGTCAACCTTAAGGTACCTTTTGATATGGTGGGTCACATATGTAAAAATTCCTGTCCTGTAAATAATTTTAATTATTTACAGGCAGCCATTTAAAAATGACTGAATCCACCATATGCGTTCATACCCTGACAGTGGGTTCCAAATAGAGATGTCATTTGGTTTAACTAGGAAAATTCTTCTAAAATTTCATCAAAATTAATTGATTTCCAGGAAAAAGTTATCGCTCAAAATATTGTTGGTAAACATTATTTAATATCAGTTTTCAAGAGAATCTGTGAAAAGTTATTCCTTTTTTTTGTTAAAAGCACATGTTTCTGTTGGTTTTCCTAGTTTTAAACAAATCTTGCTTTTAAAAGCCAGTTCTTACATGACCTTAATCTGTCAAAAAGTAATGTTACAACTGCAGTATTCATCATATGTATTAAAGGGACTAGCCTAGATTCCACTTAGAATTAAAAACTTTTGGAAATGCTTTAAGTAAAGCTTAAAAGTGTAGTAAAATCCAAAAACGTAAAAAATGTACAAAGAAATGGCTCAAATTGACAACGAATTGATTTGCAATATATCTATATGTAATGGTGGTGTGACTATCCAGTGTTTTCTAAATCCTAAATTTGTCCTCATTCTGAATTTACCAGATACAAGATCAAATGAAGCTCTTGGAGATAAGTTAATACATATCAAAAGAGAAAAAATTTTATCAAAAATAATTTTGTTTACCCATCACAGGTGTAGAAACAAGATCTTTTTAAGATTTGATACTAGAAACACCTTTTCAACCATTTTTTGTCGCCGGCGACAAAAAGTACAGCTGGTAAATAATTGCATTTTATTCCTCTGTTACACAAATTCAGCAGAAAATTACTGGTAGGATATGTTAGTATAATCATGTACTATTGATACGTAACATGTGAAAAATATATAGTCAGAGTGAGAAAATCGGCGGACAGGATCTAGACCAGTCCCTTTAATGTTTAAAATTTCATCATCTATCTTGTATAAAATTAACAATACTTTCACTCTATAACTAAAACAAAATATGTGTGTCAAAATGGGGAAAAAAATTTTCATTTCGCTATCGTGACATTCGATAAATTGTTCGTCAATATTTGATGCTAGCAATAGTAACATTTCAAATCTCACGGCAGTAGGCCTACTACCAGTACTGCAAAATATTAAATCACGCTGCTTGTATATATTCGCCATGATGGGAGGTAACCAGGATCGGACCAGGAGATTGAGTATTTGTAAAGGTATGTGTAAAATTTACGCATAAATTGTTCCATCGATAATTTTATAAATAACTATAGAATTAAATGTTGAATCTGCTTTCGAAACTTTCTAGTTGTATGTGAATCCAGGGATATTGGTCTCTTGTGATCAAAGTGAAGTATAGATCGATATTGCTTGCGTGGCTTACTCACGTACCACCCAGGTTAGTATACTCTATAAACCTTGAAGTATGCCGCAGGCAGCAAAGTAACGCACATAAACCAATTAAATTACTCTGTATTTTTCATATCATAACCATGTACCAAACATTGCTGAATATTCAAATAAACTACATTGTTCATGTGGTAGGAACATAAGTAGCCAAAAATATCACCCAAATCGTGAACGATTCATGTACAAAAAATACATCGTGAATTGGTCTTAATCAATTTTAATCAATCACTAATTACAAAACCACTAGATCACAATGTAGTAGATTACAAGGTATATGCTATGGGTCTCGTAACAGAGTCTGATTACTTGCTGTATACTTCAAGGTTTATAGAGTATAGATCGATATTACTTGCATGACTTACTTATCACTTGCATAGTGGGCAGTCCACGCATTTTAATGGGTGGGAGTTTGAAATCTTGAAGAATTGTTAAAGGGTGGGGGGTTCACATTTTTCCACTAAAAAGAGTGGATTGATATAAAGGGTGGAAGCAAACTATAAAGGGTGGGGGTTCTTCAAACTCCCAATTTTTGCAACTAAAACGAAATGGAAAAAAATGGAATATCCTTTGACTGAAAATAAGTGAGGTGATACTTCAGGATTGCTTTCGGGTGTTACCATGACACCCAAACTGGGTGTAAGATAAATAGGAATACTTTCAGGTTAAAAATAAGTGAGGTGATATTTCAGTATGTTAAATGCTTTTGGGTGTCCGTGTATAACATTACCATATGACACCAAAAGTGGATGTAAGAAACATATAAATTGCTAAAAGGGTGGGGGTCTGGAATTTTAAGTATTAAGGGTGCCTTTATAAAAAGGTGGGGTAAAATAAAAAGGGTGGGGGTCAAACCCTACTGCCCACTATGCTTGGGTTAGTAGTGATAGTTTGCAAATGTTGTGTGATCGTTATAAAAATTGGACATTGAATTTTATATAACATAATATTTTGTTTAACAAGGAAGGTGCTAATGTTACCTTTCTTTGATGGAATCTATGCTAAGGTGACAGTCAAAAAACTTTTGAATTGCTAGCATAACTTTATTTTGACAAAAATTGTGACATGTTTGTTGCGATTGTCACCTTTCTTTGGATTGAAATATTTCTTATTTGACAGTACTTTTCAAGGAAAAGGTTTCAAAACAATACCATGGTGGTATTTACATTGCTTGTTACATTTGTTTAGATGGAAATATTGAAGATGTGACAGTATTTTTTGACAGACCAGGTACTAATGTTAGTTTTTGCATGACAAAGCTGTAGTAAGGGGTAAATTAAATGCAAATTCAATGTTATTTTCGTCTCAGGTTATGCGCTAATAATTTGTTTAAACAGCAATTCTGAGTGCTGCTAAAATTTTGCCTTTTTTTCATCATTGAAACCGAGCATTGAGTATAAAGCTTAGAAAAGGAAACAGAATATAACTTCTGTTCACAAACGTATAGGAAAGTGACTGTGTTCAGACATTTTCAAGTAACAATGTCTTAAATAAAGAAGTATGATTTGGGGTGGGGTAGAGGGCATAGGTCTACAGAAAGAACATCCCCTCCCAACTACTCTGTTGGTGGGTTCTGCATCATAATGCAGTTCTTTGGACTTAGGAAAGGGCATCTAGATCGATGGTGAAGGTGATTTTGTTTTAATATTTTTCCTCTTTCTTTTTTTATAGTGTTTCACATTTTAATTAGCCATGTAAGGCATCACATAATGCCAGAAAACAGTTTGGAATTTTATGTTTCCAGCCATCAAAACATGGTGTTTAATTTATGTGACATTTTTTCATTTCAGAACAAGAAACCTCGGCCCAAGAAGCAAATGGGGAACAAGCCCAAAAAACAGAAAGGGAAAAGCTTTCGCCAACTTCAAAAAGAGAAGGACCCTGAGAAGTATGCAGAATATCTAGCGAAACAGCGTGCGAGGTCATTGAAGAGGAGCAAATTGTTAAAGCTAATTGCTGCAGATGAAGACGCACCCGAGGAAATGAAACAACTACTTGAAAAACACAGGCAAACTGGCAAAATTCGGCAACAGCTTTGGAGGAAAAAGCAGCGGGAAAAAGATGGAAAACCAATGCCAATGACTAAGAAATTAAAAGTAAAGTTGGGAAAAAAAGGCAATTCAACTAGTCCAAGTGAAAAAAATGAAAGTGAAGGAACAGCTATCAGGGAGTACTGGCGGGTTATGCAACAGAAACGCTGTGAAAAACTGAAAGCAGTTTAAAGAAATGGATGTTAAAACAAAGAGACATGCCGAAGATAACCATTCTGAACCTGGAAAACCAAGCACAAGTGGTGTTGCAAGTTGACCAAGAATTCACTCCAAACAAACTTTGTATGTACAACTCTGCCATAGAGGCCAGGAAAAAAAGTGCCATTGAATCTGAAGCTGATGGGGTAAACATCCCATAATTTTTTTTATTTTTTTTTAAATTTTTATTGAGAAAGGCTTTTACGACGGGAATTCATAACAATTGGTAGATTTTAACTGGTTCGCCGTCCGACAAGTTTTGAACTGTCAAAATCTCAAAGAGGTGATCTGTTTTTTAAAACTGTTGGCAAGGGGCAGCCTTTAGTGAATGGCTCATGCGAGTCATCAGTGGGAAGTGACGGCCAACAGGTCTTTATAATAATATTTGTCCTGAAGAAGTCAGAGCTACTCCTGAAGAAAGCTTGACAGTTCAAAACTTGTCCGACGGCGAACCCGTTAAAATCTGCCAATCCCATAAAATTCTTGATATAATTTAGTTTTCAAAATAAAATTTAATGAACATTTTCAACTCCAGTCTTTTTACTGTCAGTTCTTTATTCATGTTTAGGCACACAGACTTGAGAGACAATCATTTAAAGAAGCCTAGTCCAATTGGGTTAACTTTTTCTCATTACCCATGTGAAAATTTGGCTAAAACATGTTTCTTTTTGATGAAATGAAAATGTGTTAAATTAGTGTTACCAAGCTACACAGTGAAGTTCAGGGAACTATGATTCATAAGAAACTGCTCATAAAATCAAAATGTTTGGACTAATTGAACTGAAATTTCAAAGAAAATTGTATTTAGCTGTGATCTGTCACATGGAAGTGAAAACTTAATTTTGAAAAATTTGACCGTGTGCCTTTGATGAGAGACTGTCTTTCAAAAGACAGATTTTTATTGTATATTGGCAATAGCTTACACTATGTGAAACAAAATTATCCAACAATAAAAGGACATCCCACTTTTCCATGTTATTCAACTAATATTGTTTGGACTTTAGTATTTTAATGGGAAATGTGATTTGGAAGTTTTAGGTAAGGCCAGCCTGTACCTATGTGGCGTTCTTTAACTTGTAATATTTTTTGGCAAGACAGTCATGTTTAGTAAACATTGTTTAGCTTCTAAATCATATGTTATTTTACAAAAACTCATTAACACCACATTTGCAGGCTGGTGGTATTTGGTTCTTGAGATTTTGCTAATGAGCTCTTCATTTGCAGATTTGATGATGAGTGCCACCACCCCCTCTGAGGAAAGGGGGAGGTGAGTACTAAGGATGGGTTATTCCGTGTATTTTCTCTTACGTGTAACGTATTCATGAATGCGTGCGTGTATCGTGTACATGTATGAGCAATGGCAGAACGTACAGCATTGCCAACAGTTGAAGCTTAACCCCGGGAGCTTACACGCCCAGTAATATCCCCAGGACATTAGATAGGAAGTAATTGAGTAAAATATTCACAGGTTTATGTTTTTAGTCCTTTGATGCTGTAGATTGAATTTCGGGCAGTATCTACCCCATAGCAGACAACTTTTTTCTTGCACATGTCGCCATATTGTTATTGATCCGATATCAATTGCCCACAATTCCCCATAATAACGTGAAAATCGAGATACACCGAGAACAGAAAAATCAAAGATTGCGGCTAGCGGCGATCGGCACGTACGAATTGGTCTGAATCATACATTCATATGCAAAGTAATACCGAAATTTTACCAATTAAAATTTATTTTTTTGCTAAAAAGGTGAACGTTAATTTCGTTAAAACAAAATATTAAGTTTATAATCTAATGACCAGTGCGTTTACACTACGACGACATTGCCCTCGACGTAGGGTAACGTATTCCAGAATCTCAAAACGCTGGACGACAAGCAACGAGTAAAGATGAAAAATCAAAGTTTGTTGACGGATAGTAACGAGTCTCAGCGACACGACGGCAACAAGTGACGAGTGGTGACGTGTAACGTGCCCAACCTTAGTGAGTACCATCTCCACAACTCACCTCCCCCTTGTGAGAGGATGAGGTGGCACTCAGAATCAAACCTGTAATCATCCGAGTGAATGAAAATGCAGATTATCTCAAAATTGCAAGCAAAACGTGGATCTGTGTGAATCCTTGTTTAGACATTTGTAATTGACATATCTTGCATACATTTGGCCAAAAAATATGGTTTGTTTGTACTCAGATTTGGGTTGGGTACAGGCGCGTGACCGGAGTTTTCAACAACCACTATAGTTTTGTAAACCTGAAGAAGCTAAAAAATGCTACCCATATGTAAACCAATATGACTTATTTTAAACAACTGTTATCTAGAACTTTCAATACATTCTTATAGTATTAAATTGCACTTTAAAAGTTCAATTTGGCAACTGATAGGTAAACCAAAGAAGAAAAAAAAACACTTTAAAAAAGAATTTATTATACCCAAGATATATTTCTACAAGGATGGTATCAAATGGTGTCAAATTACAGAGGAGGGTGGTCGTGGCAACTGTTACTGGTTGCCGGACGGTATCGTAGCCGATCCCCGGTGACGTCATGTCCTATACCGCCTCTGGCGTGAAGCCTTTGGGATTCGTGGAAAAATACTACTTCCGGGATGATCACTAAAATTATTCTCGTAATCGGTAAAAATTATGATAACATATATAAAAAGTGGGGTTCACGCGTGAACCCCAGCGGATTTGGAATGACATAATTATGTTGAATACTATAAGAACACTTTTGTATTTTTTTGAGGAAAGGTAAAAATATGATCTTTGGAATTTTTTCTTCAATACGTGAGTCACGTGACCCAATAGAAATACACGTAAATCGTACCCTAAATTTGCGTTTTATAAATCCCTCGTCCCTAAATCTAGTGGATGCTATTTATCGTGTCCGCCACCGCCTGTCAAATTGCATAATTTTTGAGATTTTTTTTTCAATGAATCAATTAGCTGATAAAATTGTCAATATATAGTTCCGCAAATGCAAAAGAATTTTTAGTCACTACGTTGATGACTCATTATTAATGCAGGCTGTACTGTAGACTAGACATCATCCCATTCCCATTTTATTAGTAATTTAGGAAAGTTGCAGCCACAAACGGACCCATATCATATGCAGCACAAAATAACTTGTCTTGGACTTTGTGCGCGATGAAAATAATCAATACTTCAGCCAGGCATTCCTTCATTTTTTTTTTTGTAGAAAGAAGGAAATCTTGAATTGACTGTTTGTCATCTTGTTGTGGTTTGAATTCCACACATCTCGCATGATTTTGGAATCGAAATATTTTGAAATTTCCTAGAATCAATAAAAATTTCCAAGAGCATTTTATATTTTCTCCATTGAGTTGAATGAGAAGTCAGAAATTGTTTTCACCGCGCTAGGTCCGGAATGTAAACAAGACCCGGGATGTCTGCTCTTGCCTATATTTATCAATAGAAGGTTATAGTGTAAGCTTCCAATCAACATTATAACCTTTCTTTTTTAGCCACAACCCTTGCGAGTCATGGCCTCAGATGTGGTATAGGCAATGTGAACAAAACAGGTTTGATTAATTCAACTGAAATTGGAATTTAATACCACTTCTTTGTGGTGTTTCATAAAAACTGAAATCTAAATTTCATACAGATTGGACTTGCCTTTGATCTTAAATCCTCACTTTAATTTTTTGATCTTACAGCCTAACAATGATCTGTAATTCTCACTTTTGTTTTTTTTAATCATACAGCCAAAAATTCCCAATAAACCAAAGAAAAGAGGAAAACGTAGGAAAGGAACAGCTCAACAGACATCAGAAAAAAGAATAACCCTTAAAAGACCTAAAAAGGGCAGCAATACTGTAAAGCAACTCAATGCTGCCTCCCCCAAAGACTCTAACAGTCCCATACAAGCCAGATCTTCAAAAGAGATGGCCAACTCCCCCAACCCAAGAATAGAACCAGAGGATGAGTCAGAGCAGGAAACACAAAGTGATCAGAAGGAAGAAAAACCAGCGGAACCAGCTCCAAAGTAAGTACAATACTATGTATTTATAAGAGGGGGATATCAAAAAGTTTTAAAGATCACCCAGAAGGGAAAGAGCTATATCGATGAAATTTTGACAGAATAGTCACTCATCCTCTTGTACATTGTGGTGCAAAAATGGCCTCATTAGTATTTTTCCTTTCTTTACTACTGCATGGAGAAATTAAAACACACACCATAATTTAATAAAGGTGTGGGTTCTGATCACTTTTTCAACCCCTCACTTTCTAAAATCAAATTGGGATATTTTGATAACACAAGGAAGTCCATGTTTTTCTCTTAAGCCCTGCAATTTTTCATGCCCATATTATATTTCGTTGAAAAGATGATGGTCAAAATGGTGGTGATTTACTGTAAAATTTTGTAAACAAAGATAAATATCAAAATAAAGACAATATAGTTCATGTCACAGCAATAAATTGTTCAGTTACGTGAGCTTTTGTCATGCACCCGCTATGACTTTTTCAAACTGACGCGTGACGGTCTGGTTAGGGATCTTGGTTGTCAAATGACAAAATGATGAATTGGTAAATTTGTGGAAGATCGTGGCATCCTTTGTCCTTGCTGAATTATCAAATAGTTTTTTGAAGAGTTGCAGTGCCCACAAAATGTATACTGACATGCATAAAACTTTACTTGATTAATATCACAGTAGAGGGTAGGGTCTTCTCTTTCCACTGACACTAAAAATATTGAAATGGGTCAACTGATAACATCACAATGCCAAAATAAAACATGACTGACTAGTATCCCTATATTAGGTTTATTCTGTGAAAAAATTGTAAAGAAGCTAATTTCACTTGATTCTGGTAGGTAAGGGTGTCAACATTTACCAAAAAAAAGTGAGCTTGGTTGCGGGATGGGGAAAGTGCGTTTCGGAGGGGTCAAAGGTCATTGACCTCAAACATCAATTGAAGTGTATCAAGTTGGGTGTCAAATGAAAGGAAATTTAATTTTAAATAGAGAAGGTGGTGTTCATTTTACCATGTGATGCTTCTATGAAATGTCAGGTTGAATTGAAAGGCAATAGCACTGTTTACTATGATATTTCAAGCGATTCACCATTACAAATCCATTCAACTAATGAAAGCACATTTTGCCAATTTTTGAATACCACTATACAAAAATAGGTTAAATGCACAATATCAAAAACACCAAATTTTCAGAAAAATCAATGGAACATGACTTTATTAGTAACGGTATTAGGAACATCTGTTCCCAAACAAGGGTGTTAGCATGTTTTAAACCCAAATTGAGCCTGTACCGAGAGCCAAAATGGCTGCCAAAATATCTTTTAAGGCTCAAAAATGGGTAAAAGCAACTTTGAAACTTTATCAAAAACACAATTTTTTTCAAAATAATCAATGGAAAATTGCTTTTGGGGTAACAATATGAATATTTATTCCCAAATAAGTATGTAAGGATGTTTCAAATCCAATATGGATCTTGTTCTGAGATCCAAAATGGCCGATGAAATACTTAAATTTAAGGCACAAAAATGTGTCTCTGAAACGTTATCAAAACACACCAAATGTACAAAATAATATATGGTAAATGACTTTAATGGACTACGAACATCTCTTCCCATATTATAATGTTGTTAGTATGTTTAAAATCAGTTATGAAGATTGTACCGACTCTTTTTCAAAACGGCCGCTAAAATGCAATTTTATGCCCCGAAATAGATATGATCGACTTTGAAACATTATAAATATTGGATTTGAAACATG
>JXSR01S073278.1:22494-35171 GCA_000969725.1 Ophiothrix spiculata
ACCTGTAACCATAGCAACAATTGATCGTAGACGTTTGAAAATATTACTTTGTATAGACACCTTTGCAAGACCAACAATTTGAGACCATTCTGAATAAAATCGAACACTTTTAAAAATTTTGACTCCCATAGACCCATCTCTTGACCCTTTATTTGACCTTTCATGTTTTCGGATATAACTCGTGAAGCATTCATCGGAGATGGGTCAAAGTATACATTTTCGTTATGATGAGAGGAACATGTTAGAATGGTTTTGAACATGATTTGACCAATTTTCAAATTTGCCCCCTGTAATGACCTTTACCCCCTCCTGTAAGGTTCCGTGCAACAGTATGATTTTGTGTCCACCCTAGCGATGTTACCTATGGTCCATAGCACCCATCTAGATAGGACACATAAAAATAATTTCTCGTTGCAAGTAAACCTGTTTTGCTCCCTAGGTATATTGTTGAATATTTGTAGCCATTTCAGATGATAGAAAAGGTTCCATATTGGATTTGAAACATTCTTATTTGGGAAGAAATGAGCTTATTGTTACCCTCAACAATGCTCGAAGCCTTTTTCAATTGATTATTTTGAACATTTTGTGCATTTGATACAGTTTTTAACTCACTTAAACCATTTTGGTGGCCATTTTGGATCTCAAAATAGGCTTCATTCCAAATTTGAAACGTGCTCACTCCCTTTCCTGGGATAGAATGGTCTTCCAGCATGTCCAATTCAGCCATTTTCATTGATTATTTTGAACATTTCATGTATTTGATACAGTTTTAAACTCACTTAAACTCATTTTCGTACATAAAAATTGTATTTTGGAAGCCATTTATGATCTCAAAACAGGCTCCATATTGGATTTGAAACATGCTCACCCCCTTTTCTGAGATAGAATGGGACTCAAGTTACTCTTAAAGCCATTTTCTATTGATTATTTTGAATAGTTGGTGTTTTTGATACAGTTTTAAAGTCACTTTTAACCCATTTACGTGCCTAAAATTGTATTTTGGCAGCCCTTTTCGATCTCAAAACAGGCTCCATATCGGATATTAAACATGCTCACACTCTTATCTTGTCTGGAATATGCCTTTTGCATTTGCTATTGATTATTTTGAACATTTTATGTTTTTGATACAGCTTCAAAGTCATTTCAACCCATTTTTGCGTTTAAAATCATATTTTGGCAGCCATTTTGAATCTCAGTACAGGCATTATATTGGATTTGGTACAAGCTAACGATACACTTAGGGGCCAAAGAATCTCGTTCCATCCTTAAATGTTATTTCCTGTTGACTGTTTATGATATCAAGCATTTTAAAAGCTTTTTGGGTCGATTTTAATGAAAATTGACTATTTTGGCAACCTCTTTGGCGGCCATTTTGAATTTTAGTATGCATGCATGGCATAATTTGGAGTCAGATAAACATAAAGAACAAATTAAAACTGCCTTTACTGGCTTTGTTAATCATTATGACAGTTTACAATGATAAACATCCCGGTTACATGACAAAAAATCCAAAAACTGAATACATTTTATGATGAACTTGCATCATAAATGGCGGCCATCTTGGATTTGAAAATCTAAAAGTTCTTGAAAAAAAATGGAATCATGGTTCAGGTCAATTTTGACCCTTAAAAGTACTAAAATCAGTTGAGAAATTGCTATTAACACGAAAAATGGCATGAACGCCATTATTTCGACATATATGGCTTAGCACTATGTTGGCTAGATTTATATTGAGAAAGCCTGTGAAATATCGCACTTAACAGTGCTTATACTTTTTAATTTAGTTTAGCGTTTTTCAGAAGCATGCTATGGAAAAACAATTGTCACCTACTTTGTTTAAAATTAAATTTCCTTTCATATGACACCCAACACGATACACTTCAAACAATATTTGAGGTCAATGACCTTTGACCCCTCCGAAACGCACTTTCCCCATCCCCCACCCTAGCTCACTTTTTTTTGGTAAATGTTGACACCCTTACCAACTCAAATCAGTTGAAATCAGCTTCTTTACAATTTTTTCACAGATTGGCTTGAGATTGGTTTAATTTAGGGTTACTAGACCTTAAAAGGCGATTCTCTGCAAAATACAAAATGGATTTGTTTTTTCGCTAAAGAAGATCTCTACAACAGTAGTCTTTGGACAGTCAGTTTAAGTTGCAGAAATTTGTTGCACCGTGACTATCAGGGGTGTGAGAGTTCAGCTTTTTAGCTGATTTCAGCTTATTTAATGGCTTCCAAAGAGTCAAAATTTCAGCTTTTTCTTTCATTTTCAGCCTGTTTTTGGCATTTTGTCACCATTTTCAGCTATTTTAATCACCTGACACTCACACCCCTGGACTATGTAAATATGCCTTAAGGATTCTATATAATAGAATTATGTTCCGGGCTGTTTTTCTTCTCTGTGATCCTTGAAACTTGTTGATACCCCCTCATGTATACATGAGACCTGCTCTCACACAATGATGGGAAAGTTGAAATGAAGATACTAAATAAACATCAAATGATGATTCAACTACTCACTGTATATCCTTATATAGGAGCGTGCCATTGTTGATTTGTGATGAACCCACAGTTAAAATTTCAATAAGGCACGTCTTTGTTTTAGCAAAGAAATTTGTACTCTACGTGAGTTTTAAGCAGTGTCCTAATAATTGATCAGCTAGAAATGACATTCAACGACAAAAGACATTAAAGGGGCAATCAAAAGTTAGAATTTGGTGTCAAATTCTCTTAAATATTTTATGAAGACAAATGCCTCTTAAAGTTCATCATTTTGTTCTTATTTGATCATATAATTCAACATTTGATAAAGAGATGCAATATGTAGATGCAGTTCTTTCAGATAAATACAAAAAATATTATGAATATGAAAATTGAGAATATGAAGAATCTGCAATATAAGGCAATTAACTTGGTTTTGAAACTTCTCACTTTCCACTTGTTTATTGGGAGCAGCTCTCAAATTTGTGTGACTTTCTGTTTTAATCTTTAAATTTCCAACAAAATACAACAATATAACCAACCCTTAATTTCCAACATAATATAACAAATGAACACATCCAGTTTACAGGGATGTCGATCGGCGCTGCCGGCACAGACCAGGAAAGCTTCCAACTTTCCTGCACAGACCTTGGCAGACCAGCACGGAATTGCTGGGATTTTTTTAATCTAAATTACAATTTTGAGTGTTAATTTTGATAGGTTTATGCCCTTTTATTACTGATAGATTTATAAAATTCATAAGATTGATAAGATTCGCAATAAAAATGATAATTTCTTAAACACACATAAAAATGGCACCGACCATACCATAAAATTTGTACAAGTGAGCCATATTTTATGCACAAAATAGCATCAGTTTTGGGTCAAATTTTTTGCCCTCTGGCACCGTTCATGTGTTGCGGTGCCGAACAAAATTCCTGGCGACAACCCTACCAGTTCTCTTTGTTTTGTGCACCCTATTCATTTATTTTGTTGGAAATTTTAAAAAATAATGTAAATGGGGGTTATTTTTGCGATGGTTTAATTTTTTTGTGAATTTGGCGAATCATCATCTAACAGCAAATTATATATCACCCTGTGAATATATTCATTTTATGTGTAGGTCTATGTAATGAAGCTTAAAAACCCTAATTTAACATGCACGAAAAAGTTGTGATTGTTGTGTTTCGTGAAAAATTCTGCTCGCGAAAATATCCCCGTTTACAATATATGATGCCGTAGCCAAGCCTAGTACTAAATTTTCAACTTAACTCTACAATATATTAACCATTTTGAAAGCTTCTAAACATATTATTTAGTAAAAAAAAAGGTTTGTCTTTTTTTTATATAATCAAGTCCATTTTTGTCTAGCCTGAAAAATTTCAGAAGGAGACTTAGCTTTACAAATTCCTGTCCGCCATCCGGTGTCCGCAATTTTTTATCTCTAAAACTGTGTGCCTATATGTTGATGTTATCTGTAAGAGCTGGGGCTGAACTGGATTTACATTCAATTTGAGCACAAATATGCAAATTATTTATTGAAATCATTTAATTTCCTACAAATCATGAACATCTGAATGCAATTTTATGTGTGGATCGGAGTAAACAAGTGTATCACCTCGCACAGTATGAAAGACTTATCTTTTCACGCAATCACAGAGTCTGTTGACCAACCAAGATATGCACAGTATCCCTGCATAGTCTCACACACTCTCGGCATAAAGATCACCCTGCAGATTTGTTTTGTAGAAAATGTAATGACTTCAATAACGAGTGTCTAATATGTATTGCGTAATTTGCCCGCATCATATATCCTGAACCATACGGGCTACAGAAATGAAATGTAGTGTCAGGAAATATATTGCTCTGTGAAACTATTGGGAGGTGTGGTCAAGGTTATTCAAGTACAATTAAAACTTTTTTGTGTTGGACCAAGGAAATCTATGATGGCGCTCTGAAATACAGTATCAATGAATCATTCGATTCCCTATGTGCATGTTATGCGACATGGATCCAGCTTTCACTCAAGACGATTCCTATTGCATTTGGATGATCCATAATTAACAAAATATTACTGAAATTAAGCGTGTGGTAATCTAAGGGACGGCGTGATCTGGAACTCAATCTCCCATGATGTAAATATTCAAATTATTTGGACATTTCTAAGATTTGGAGGATGTATAGGAAATATATGAAATTTTCTCTTATAAGTTATATAAATACGTGTGATCATCTAAATTTGTTTGTTCAAAACACCCCCTTTGCACAGTCCCAATTTAAAAACTAAATTATCAGTAATTTCCCAATCAGCACTTTTAATTTGTCAATTTGATATGTGTGTGTATAACCGGTAGGTCCGGCACGGAATTGCTGGGATTTTTAAATCTAAATTACAATTTCGAGTGTTAATTTTGATAAGTTTAGGCCATTTTATAAACGCATAAAAATGGCGCCGACCATTGCATAAAATTCGTTGTAAGTAGCCATTTTTGATGCACAAAATAGCATCAGTTTAGGGTCAAATTTTCCAAACTAAGGGGGCACATCCCTCCTCAGACTCCCCTGGCACCGTTCACGTGTTTCGGTGTTGAAAAATTCCTAGTGACAACCCTGCCAGTTCTCTTTGTGAGATGGCTGTCAAACAAGGTCATATGTTGGCTTCTCGGGCAAAATGAGAGGAAAGTCGCAAATCTAAATTTTGAATAAAAGTAGGGTGAAAAAGTCAAATTTCAGTTTTTTACATAAAACGCCTTGCATAAATGTTTACCTATACCTTAGGTTTTGAAGGTCAACTTTGCCTTGAAGTGCAATTATTCACGGTTAATTGATTGCATTAAGCTATTATACACTGTAGTAACTAACTAATCAGTATCTTTGAAATCGATTTGCAGCAAATTTTTATTGCAATATATTCAGTGGACTGCTTTGAATTTCGATCTCTATATGGAGAAAGAAAATGTGACATATTGTATATCAATCAAAAGCTGAGATTATATAGAGATTATGTCATAAACTCAATTTTGAAATTTCTGACTTTCCTCTCATTTTGCCAGAGCACCCTTCATATTGTCCTATATATACAACTGAGAATGTTGTTTATTTGTTTTTAATAGTATCTAACTGCAGAAAAAATATGTCAAATAACCAGTAATCATGAACTCCAGGAATAGCTACATTATATTCAATGGGGATTTTAGCTGAAATGTTTTTTTTTTACTTTCTCATCTTTTGCACATATTTACCAACCATGGAAAGGCCACGTTTTTGTGTGCAGTGCATCATCTGCTATACCGGTACATGTAGTTTGGTATACAGTTGTGTTTCCACATTTGGGGGTGTTTAGGTGCAAAAAAACCAATCTGATCTATCATCATAATCAAAGTAACTAAATCAATGATACTGCAATCGTCAATAAGTTGTTGTTACTTGGCACATATGATTTGTAATTGTAGGCTATCTAAATCTTGTTTTATGCACCCTATTCATTTATCTTGTTGGAAATTTTAAAGAATACTGTAAACGGGGTTATTTCACGAGGGTTTAATTTTTGTGAATTTCGCGAATCATCATCTTTATAACAGCAAATTATATAACACCCTGTGAATATATTCATTTTATGTGTAGGTCTATGTAATGAAGCTTAAAAACGCTAATTTAACACGCGCGAAAAAGTTGTGATTGTCGCGAAAATATCCCCGTTTACAGTATATGATGCCGTAGCCAATTAAAAACCTATAGTAACTCTTAAATTTCCAACTTAACTCAACAACATTATCCATTTTGAAAACATATTATTTAGTAATCGAGTCCATATTTGTCTAGCCTGAAAAAATGGAAGAGACATAGCTTTGCAAATTTCTGTCCGCCGTCCGGTGTCCGCAATTCTTATCTCTGAAACTGTGTGCCTATATGTTGCTGAACTAGATTTACATTCAATTTAAGCACAAATATGCAAATTATTGAAATCATTAAATTTCCTACAAATCATGAACATCTGAATGCAATTTTATGTGTGGATCGGAGTAAACAAGTGTATCACCTCGCACAGTATGAAAGACTTATCTTTTCACGCAATCACAGAGTCTGTTGACCAACCAAGATATGCACAGTATCCCTGCATAGTCTCACACACTCTCGGCATAAAGATCACCCTGCAGATTTGTTTTGTAGAAAATGTAATGACTTCAATAACGAGTGTCTAATATGTATTGCGTAATTTGCCCGCATCATATCTCCTGAACCATACGGGCTACAGAAATGAAATGTAGTGTCAGGAAATATATTGCTCTGTGAAACTATTGGGAGGTGTGGTCAAGGTTATTCAAGTACAATTAAAACTTTTTTGTGTTGGACCAAGGAAATCACATCGAAACTGCATACACAGGTATGCTAATTAGGACACCACTACATTATATGGTTATACACACACATATCAAATTGACGAATTAAAAGTGCTGATTGGGAAATTACTGATAATTTAGTTTTTAAATTGGGACTGTGCAAAGGGGGTGTTTTGAATAAACAAATTTAGATGATCACACGTATTTATATAACTTATAAGAGAAAATTTCATATATTTCCTATACATCCTCCAAATCTTAGAAATGTCCAAATAATTTGAATATTTACATCATGGGAGATTGAGTTCCAGATCACGCCGTCCCTTAGATTACCACACGCTTAATTTCAGTAATATTTTGTTAATTATGGATCATCCAAATGCAATAGGAATCGTCTTGAGTGAAAGCTGGATCCATGTCGCATAACATGCACATAGGGAATCGAATGATTCATTGATACTGTATTTCAGAGCGCCATCATAGAAAACAAATTGGTGGCTTCAGAAAATCACGATGATGTTATACACATGTAATAGTTTAGAGATGTTACAGTGGTTATTTAAGGGGCTTACCCTTATTCGAAATTAGAATTGCTAGTCAAATCAAGAGGAAGTCAAGTTTTGCTGTCAAATATTGGTCACCCTCTGAAAAGATGTCATTTTCAAGTTCCATGACTTTCAGTGGTGATAATTTTTGTGTGTTGTTAATTTTCTTCGTATTCTATTGTAATTTTGAATAATATTCTGATATAATAACTAAATCAAGATGTTAATTATTTAAGGAGAAAAAAAATCATCAATATCACACCAAGTGACAACACACAGAATCTCAAGTGTCCTGATCATGGACGTGAAAACTGAAGTCATATCGTGTCTTGCTTTTTCTTACATTGATGCTAAGATTAACTAATGAAATGAATAAGTTATCTCTCTGAAACGTCACCTCATATCCGTAACAATATAATAGTTCTGAAACACTCGACAAAGAAGACAATAGTGCAAGGTCAAGTGTTTGACCCTATAGCAACACCAGTGAAACTGACACATTAGTTTTCCATGTATCAAGCCTGGATCAAGGGTGCAAAATGCTTCAAATTTACCAGAATTTTGGAATACAGGTGCGTACCTTTATTACTAGTAATCTTTTAAAATGTCTGTCTGAAGAAACATTGTACATTTCTCGTAATTTATTTCAAAATAATTAGTTGGATGATTACAACAATCTTCCACTGCATAGATTCAATACGTACATGTAAGCTTACTAGCTTCTTACTGGTAGAACAATTTTATTTTGTTCATGATATCAATCACATAATATCCATCTCAAAAAATTCAAATTTCACATGTTACGGATATGATGTGACAGAAAATATTACTGATTTTTATGCTATGGTCACATAAGCTGCAAGCAGCCGCAACGCTTCAACGACACAAAGCCGGTTGTGAAATCGGTATGACACCGGTGAATGCTTGTCGGTCACCGGTCGGCGACCAATGGTTATGTGACCATAACTGAAGACATCGTATACAAGCCGCAAAGTTTTAACTCAGAATTAAATTCTTGCGGCATGCTTACAGCGTCCATACGGCTCACAGACACCACCCGGTCCGCTTTGACACCATCCGGACACCGATTGGTCACTAGCCGATGTCCGATTGGTGTCCGCTGAATTCTACCCGGTATGATGCCGTTAACACATCGTAACCTTGCCATAAGGTTATGTGACCAGGGTATCCGTGTGACAGATATTATGTGATGGATATGGTTTGCTTAAATTCATGTTTTTTTGGTAAACCACTGCTTTGTGTAAAACAAGTCGTTGAGCACTTTAATGTTAGAAAAAGGCTAAATTAAAATACTTTCCATGTAGAGTATACAGGGGTGTTAGAGTTCAGCTTTTTAGCTGATATCAGGTTTTTTAATGCCTTCAAAGAGTCCTAATTTGAGCTTTTTCTTTCATTTTCAGCCTGTTTTTGGCATTTTGTCACTATTTTCAGCTCTTTTGATCACATAACTCTCACACCCCTGAGTATATCATGATTGATAACTTTTGTACAGATCATAAATGATAGAATTATTTGATATACACCTTGGAGGTTTTTTTTTAATTAAAATGTAGGTGTACGAAGCCCTTACTATTTGTTAGTTTTTCAAAATATTTTGTAAATTTCTCACTTCACATAGTGTCATTGTACATACATTACCATTACTGAAATGAGGAGGCCCTCATAATTTGTTGATCTTTAATCGCCCTGCATCTAGTATTGTTAACAATGTTTATACACTACCCAATTCTAATGCTTGAACTTTCATCATCACAACTGAAGTAAAAAGAGAATCATTTGAAAAAAAGAAAAATCTCGGTGAGTAACATCATTTAGTTCACTTGACCTAAACTTCACTTGAGGCATCCTTATTTTATTTAACATTTAATACAATTTCATATTTGAAATTTATTTACAGTATGCCTTTAAGTGCAGCTGAACGGGCCAGGCGTTACAGAGAAAATTTGAAAAAGGATCCAAACCGATATGAAAATCACCGGAGTAAAGAAAGAGATAGAAAAAAGAAGAAGTATATTCCTGTGGCTAACAAAACTCCACAACAGCAAAAGAAAATAAGAAAAACATGGAAGAAAGCAACAAAACAGTTTCGCAACAGACATTCCGTTGAAATTTTGTTTGAGGAAGAAAGGTAAGGCAACACTTTCCAGGTCATACCGATTAATACGATAAAGATTGAATCAAGAACCTTGTCATGGAATAATGAAAAGATATAGTCCTACAGCTAGAAGATCTCTTAAATAGCAGTTCAACGCCCATTTTCGAGAAAGGCAAAGAAAATGCTGAAATGTAAAGTGTTTGCATCTTACACAGCTAAAGAAAGACCGCTCTAAGAAGTTGGGAAAGTAAAAGTGTAAAGACAGCAGAAATCGGACAATAGAAATCAGGATCCGAACTGGCATGTTGTGAAACAAAATTGCACAACAGGTCAAATAATGTGTTGCATTTAGCACCTCCATATAATGCTTGCATATATGATATCATTTACATTATTGTGCAAGATATCACTTAGTTCTAAATGTACTGTGGAGCCTCGTTAACACAAAAATATGTTAACACAAGATACCCTGGTAGCACAAAGTGATTTTTGAGTCCCATGTGTTGATTTTCTATATGAGATGTGTTGGATAACACAAACTAAAATCTTGGGCCCCAGGGATTTTGTGTTATCGAGGTTCCACTGTAGTATTATACTGAATGGGATATTGGCTACCTCAGCTATTTTAAAGCCCAGATTGAATTGTGAGCTTTAGTTCAATAGAAGTTAGCTCTAAATCTCAGTGATGAGCTTTGCTACCTACATGAACCCAGGTTAGAGCTCTATGAAGTATGTTTTATTTTAAGTCTCATATCAGTTCAGCGGAACTCACAATTCGGATACGTATACGAATTTGGATACCTACGTACATTTTGAATCCAAATTGTGATACCCGCATCAGAATTAGGATATGGAGGGTATCCGAATTCTGATACGCCTGTCAGGCGCAGGAAACAAATAGATAGCGCAAGCTGGCAAGTACATGTAGAACATCTTTCTTGCATTTATGATAAATCTATTTATGGAAATGTCATTTCCATCTGTGCAATTCCAGCGGGACAGCTTCCAAACATGTCCTGATAGCTCCTTATCACAGAAGGCAAAATAATTTGGCCAAAACTTTCTTAGAATTTAGATGACAAATGCTGATAATGTTATTGACTTTTATACATACCGGTATGGTGCGCGGCGAAGCTGAATATTAATTTCAGCTGATATCCCGTTTCAGCTGTTTTTAATCCAAATTCGGATACGGGTATCAGAATTTTGATACGGAGTATCCAAATTCGGATACGTATCCGAATTGTGAGTTCCGCCGAATTGATATTGGCACCTGTAAGCACGAGAAGTTGACAAGATATAGTGAGCACTTTAACTTCAATATGCCCAAGGTATGGTGTTTTTAAATAGAGAACTGCTTACCTCTGCTGTGCCAAATTGCAGCTACATTATCATGAAGTTTTGGTTCAAATGCTGGATATATATGTAGATCAAGACATATTTTCTTTAAATAGTTCAAAGTTTTTAATGGGTGAACTGAACACCCAAGTTGTTAATGTTTTTACTGTGTTTTTCTTTGAACAGAAATACGTGGAAGACGCCTGTGGGGATTCAAAAGGCGTTCAGAGAGAGGAGGAAACTATATGACCCTTCATTTTTGGAAAAGGAACGTATACGACAGACAAAGTATCATATACCTGCTAATCAACTGAGTGATTCAGAACTGCAAAAGAGAAGAGAAAAAAATAGGCTCTACTGCAAAAGATACCGAGAAAAGCAAAAAGCAGCTGCATCTAATCCCGCAACAGGATCAAGTACCCTGCCTGTCCTTCCTATGCATATCTCATACGCGCATGACGCGTTCTTCCATATCATCGAGCCGCCTTGTTCAAATGTCGTTTCCGAGCAAACGTGACAAGAATTGAAACAGAAAACATTCAACTTTCCCATGAGTGGCCAATCAAAAAGTACAGAACGCTACAACTACAAATTCACTAAAGTGTTAAATGAAAGGCTTGTTCATAAGAGGAGTCAAGCCCCATCTACACTCTATAAACCATGAAGTATGCAACAAGAAATCAGACTCTGTTACAAGATCCATAGCACATCCCTTGTATTCTTCAACATTATGAACCGGTGGTTTTGTATTGTGTAAGAGACTAGTAGGCCGAATCACTGCATATTAATATATTTTTACATGAATTCTTCATAATTTTGGCATTATTTTGGGCTAATATTTTTGATAACACATGGACAAACATTGTAAATAAATTCATTTGAATATTCAGCAAGATTTGGTACCTTGTTATGATTTGAGAAATGTGGACTAATTTACTTTCCCGTATGGTCATTTTGGTTTTTGTGTGTTAATCGGCTACTTGCATGTTGCATACTTCAAGATTTACAGAGTATAATATGCCTACTGCAGATTTGACACCAAAAAGCAAGACTGTTGCAGAAACTACTAAAAAGGATGGACTGCCATCACATATATACCACATTCAATTAGGAAAAAGCTACAATTTGTTAATGTGCTTTAAATTCTTGCCAAATTAAAGAAACCCATGGAAAAAGCTACTGATCAAGATGAGCAGAGAAGGTTGCTTTGTCGACTACTATGAAATATAATTGCATCGACACATACTCCACAAAAACACTGGCATAAGACAATGTGCATTTTCAAGATTCGCAAACGTCGACCACATCTTGAATTGAGAACAAAGTTGCAGGCCAGAGTTGTTGCTTTCTTTGAGAGATGATGCAAGTCGCTGTATACCCAGGAAACAAGATGCCAGCATACAAGAACGGACCTCAGAAGACACAGCTAGAATCGTACATTAAATGATTATCTCAATATTAAACCTATATGTCAAATTAGTTTTGGATAACCCATACATTTGGCTTTCCTTAAGTTTTAAAAGCCACGGCCAGTACACATGAAACTGCGATGCTATTAAGAAGTACTTTCTTATGTACCATCAAAATATGGCGTTTAAGCTGAACTGTTTGCCCTTAATTGGGGTGGATATTTCTTAAAATCCTGAAACTACCAGTAAGACGATTATAGTATGAAGTGACAGAATTGCTGTAATAATGTTTTAGTTGTATACTTTGATGCCTCCTCAGTTTTGTTAAAGAATTTCCATGACACAGAGTGAACACTTGATGTTGTTATTAGTGCACCATTAGATTTCCAAGGGGGGGAGCAGGAAGTTGGGTTCGAGGGTGATTTTTTTTTTTCGTGCCCCATTC
>JXSR01S073278.1:41065-52423 GCA_000969725.1 Ophiothrix spiculata
CTTTTTTAATTTCAGTTTGTATAGTTTTTAATATCGAAGGTTAGATTCCATTTTCCATGTTTTATTTTTATACTTCTCTTTCCATTTTCATCAACATCACAAAGATTCCCAAAATAAAACTGCATATTGCCCTTAAGATAACAGCATTATGTAATATGTTCTTACACATACATCAAGGCTTGTCAAGTTTATCCATTCCTGGGTCAAAGTCATTCCAAGTCCAACTACTTTAATACTTCAAGGTCCTAACTAAACTGACCTCTAGAATCTATGATCAAAATTATTTATCCACATACTACCAGTTCACCTCACCTTTGGCCAGCTAGTAGAATTACACTTTCATGGAATACTGTAATACAAGGGGAGAGGAAACTTTTTCGTGGAATACTATAGACTACATGTACAAGGGGAGAGGAAGAAAACATGTTAAACATTAGGCCTATGCTTTTACAATTAAAAGCCTGCCATGGGCCTCAAACTGAGGCTAAAAAAGTACATAGATTTGGTAGCAAACTTTCCACCTTCTATAACATTGGAATCTTGGTTTTGCACTTATAAATGAATTAAGAAACATTGGAACAAACATGAAAAACAGCGTAACATATTTTTAAACTCATATTTTACTCTATATATTGTGTTTTCAAATGATGTCTGTTGGATGTAACGACCGTGTCAACTTTTATGTTACATCCACACAAATACTAAAATTGCTTCAAATTACTTTTCTTCTATCTAACAAAAATGTGTCTAAAGTGCATATTTAATTTGCCTTTACACTAATTAAGTATCAGTTTTTAAATGAGTTAAAACGCACGAGTATTTTTTGAAATATGATGAAATTGGTTCTTAAAAAATAACCATGTGTCAATGTTACATTCACACTATTTTTACAGATTTGATTTAAAAAATTAAATACAAATGTATGATTTCCTTACAAATGATTCCCCATCAGAAAGCTCTTGACAGCCACTTTGCTATAAATATTTAAAAAACCACCTGGATATCACTTCATGTACAAACAATAGGATGTTGTTTTTACGGTGTCAAACATTTGTGTGGATGTAACATTGACACCATTTAATTCCAATTGGTCGAAATTTATCAATGATCCTGTACTGCAAAGCCTTGAATATTTTACATATAAAAGTTTAAATGTATTCCAAATGAGAAATACATAATATAAAGGACTATGAACAACATTGATAAAGTTATTTGTGATAGAATTATTGGATGTAACATTGATGTCAGTGTCAATGTTACATCCAAAAACACATAGACCTATTCAGTGTTATATTTTTGGATTTGTTGCCATATACTGTCAAAAACTGGCATTTTGCTACTAGATATATGTTTTGAAGTTCAAAAATTAAACCATTACACTTTCAAAGAGTAAAAAATCAGGATTTGGGCATTTGACCAGTGTGGATGTAACATTGATACCGTCCAATACTATGATTAAAAATGCAAATATTTTCAAAATTGTATTTTTTAAACAGACAGTAGTTAGTGAATTATGTCTGTTACCAAGGTACCTTATGAAATAAAGAACCATGATGAGAGTTTCATCAATAGTGATGCCAAAATTTAATAAAACTTGAACTTTTGCTAATCTTATATTACATAGTGAATAGTATGTCATAAAATATGTAAATTTCATGTCCCAAATTTATTTTCCAAAGCTAAAATTGAAAACAACTATATTTTTATGATAATACTGTAATATTGACTATAAGGCGTAAAAGAAAAAATTGCTGTGTTGCCCTCACCCGCCCGGTCGTAAATTTCGAAATTCTACGACCGGCATTTTTATTTTGTACATGCTTGATGTAATTTTTTTGATATTTACGTGTTTTTCACCTTGAAAATGCAGTAAATACTTCGTAAACTCGACGGACATGTTTTTGTTTTGGAAGACTCTATTCGCAGTATCGGACTGTGAATAAGAAGATGCCGATGCCACCTTAGAATAGTAGACGAACTGCCTCTTATTCGCAGTACAATACTGCAAATAGATTAGTTTTTAGCTAGTCTCTTGTAATACTTGAAATCCTCGATCGCGAAACTACTAGTATGCGTGCAGATACGTAAAAGTCTAGCACTCTCTGTGCAGAGGTCAGCGATCAGAAGTCATCACATTTCTTTTTTGTATGTATATTTTTTAAAAAATTATTCAAAATTCTTGAATTGGAATGAAATAAATGGAACTGTCATGGTAGCTGGTGTACTACCTTTTTAGTTACGAGTTTAAATAAATATTAGCAAACATCAATTTTTATTTTATTTTATTTTTTGAATCATTTATTTGTCAAATTTTCATGAATATATTTCGCACAAAAAACACTTCTCACCTCACATATTTTGACAAACATCATATTTATGAACTATCTTAAATTTCAAAGTAGAGGATTTAAATTAAATTAAAATCCAACCGTCCGGTCCTCACGTATTTTGGCCTGTGAGGGCAACACAACAATTTTTTTTTATTGGCCTAATTTATAAATAGAGTAAAATAACCCTCCAAACAGTTCAAAATGAAGGTAGATTTGGTGTCAATGTTACACCCACACTTTCTGATAAGGGCCATCAAAAGAAATAGCCTGACAAACATCATATTTATGAACTATCTTAAATTTCAAAGTAGAGGAATTAAACTTACTAAAAATTGTGTTTAATAAGTTTATACAAAGCATTTTGAAAATTTCCCTTTCATGTCACACTTTGTCACCCAACCCGATGGAGTGACTCAGATAGTATTGACACTGATACCCTGACAATTGTTCTATTTTTGTCCCTCTATCTGTATATGACAGGAGACATTGGATTCGCAAAACACACGCCTTATTTCAGTGCATGCAATGTCAAGCAATGTTGAACTCAAGACAGGAGTTTAAGAAACATTACAAGTCTCACACAATAGATGGCAGCAATGGACAAAGTTGCAAGGAAGTTTTTCAGTATGCTTCAAAATTTTACAGATGTTTAGTATGTGACAAAGTTTTAAATGAGGAAAAAATGAAAAATCATCGCAAGAGGCATCAGCCTAAAGTGTGTACGCTGTGTGGAGTGGAGTGCGGTAACTGGCTAACTTGGCAATCGCACATGAGAAAACATGAAGCTTTGGAGACAGGCAAGCGATTCATTTGCAAAATATGTGGAAATAGTTATCCAGTCATTAGAGGATTAAAGGATCATATGAGAAGAGTCCATGTGAAACATCGACGTTTTGTTTGTGAATTTTGTGGTAAAGCTTTCAAGGAAACCGGTTCTCTTGCTAAACATAAGATATCTCACTCCAACGTTAAGAATTTCACTTGCGAGATTTGTGGAAAAGGATTTAAAAGGAAAGATCATATGCTTAGCCATGTGCAGACACACGCTGTTGTGAAAGCATTCAAATGTGACCGTTGCGAAGCCACCTTTACACAATATAGCAGTCTGAAGTATCACAAGAGGTCTGCACATGGAGTGAGGAAAGAGCCAAAAGTGATGAAAGAATACGATAATTTGAATTTGAGAGATCCGGTGTTCTATGACAAACATGAAGTTCCAGATGAACATGAAATTCCAGATCTGGCAATTTCATAGGCTATAAATGATTGCCTTGGTGAAGTGATAAAGGTTTCTTTATTTGATTCTTTAGCTTAAGACCAATATCCTTCAGATTTCCTCAAGCTTGAGATTCATCCACGAAGATGGGCAGTTGTCTGGTGGGCATTTTGTCTGTTGTCTAGGTTGGCGCAGGAAAGTTGGGCACTTTCCTGGTTGGCGTGACATCATTGTATTTAGATTGAAGTTCATGTTATGATTGACATTTACATTGGCAACTCGTTAACCTGATAACCTGAAAATTTGAATTGCTGATAACGCATAGTACTTTGTCAATTTCCTTTTACATTATAAATTTGTTGTATAACATCAGGGTTAGTGCGGATCCTTGAAAGTCCTTAAAAGTCCTTGAATTTTATTTTACAATTTCCAGGCCTTGAAAGTCCTTGAAAAACTGACTTTATCAAAAAAGGTCCTTTGAAAGTCCTGGAATTTTTGAATGTCAGAAATGTTCAAAATTAATATGTCAAAAGAATTTTCGATGCAATTATTTTAATTCAAAAGTGAGTGAAAATAAATTTATTTTATTTGTTGACATATATTCCGTCGCCACCGCTGATAGGGAAAAAGTCCTTGAAAGTCCTTGAATTCTTCTTGGGAAAGTCCTTGAATTTTATAAGTGATAAAGTGTACTAACCCTGAACATGTAGTTTGGCAACACGTAGATTAATGTGAATTCCTTTTAACTATATGTTAACAAGTTTTCGTATGTCAGGCATTTTACATGTTATATAAACCTGAAGTATGCAATAAGCAGTCAGACTCTGTTACAAGATCCATAGCATATCCCTTGTATTCTACAACATTGTAAACTGGTGGTTTTGTATTGTATTTAAAGACTAGTAATGGTTGATTAGGATCGATTAAGACTAAATCACTGCATATTAATGCATTTGGTACATGAATCTTTCATGATTTTGGTATAATGTTGGTTAATTTTGTTGCTATATTACATGAACAAGTCGTGAATATAAATTCATTTGAATATTCAACATGTTTGTGTATACAGTGTGTCCCAGAATAAACCTTACAATCTTTGCGTGCAATTCTCACGGGTTTAACGGATAGTCAGAAAGTATGTAAAGATTGTATTTTATAGCCCATGAGTTGAACTTTTAGATACCGTTTGTTTCATTTCAATCAGTAGTATGCAACAAAAGTTATGTTTTATCAAACTTTTGGGTGGATTTTTGTCTGGACCAATTTCATGATTATTGGCTATAAAGTAGGTTTTTTTCTGAATGGAATAAAAATGGGTCACCTTAGACAACTTATCATATCTGTCTTATTTTTACATCAAATTTATTTTTTCAGCATAGATTAAAGAGAGCATGTGCGTAGTAAATTAGTAAACATTGTTACGGTTGAGTGAACAGATCAATGACAATACTCAATAGAGCCTCATTCAAGGGGAACTTACAATGCTTACAAACTCGTGAAATTCAAGTGAAGTGGACCAGCAAATTTAACATTCAATTATTTGACAAAGCATAACTTTTGTTGTACATTACCGATTGAAATGAAACGAACGGTATCTAAAAGTTCAACTCATGTGCTATAAAATGCAATCTTTACAAACTTTCTGACTATCCGTTAAATTCATGAAAATTGCATACAAAGATTGTAAGGTTTATTCTGGGACACACTGTATTGTTATAAATGATTCGAAAAGTATGGACTAATTTATTTCTGCACATGGTCATATGTAGTTACAATTTTCAATGGTCTTATCTAAGCCTTTTTTTACCGATACCGATAACCGATTATATTATGAAAGTATCGGCCGATACCGATAATTATTTCATGTTGTGAATGGTCTTGAAAACGAACCATGCACTAACACATCGATGCATTTTACTTTATACAATGATTTTAATGAACAGTTTATTGAAATACTGTTCGCGATGGTGTAAATATTTGCAATAAAATACAAGTTTTTACATTCTACCGATATATCGGTGCAACCCTAGCCTTATCATATTGAAGACATCAATGAAGCTTTGAACCCATTGTTGATGGGTCATTTATCTCTTATTTACTCGACAAAAGTGAAAAATTCCTTTAGCAAGTGTGGCTTCGCCCATAGACTATATACAACGTAAATGTGGAATATATGTTTGTCGATATAAATACATGTAGTATGCTTCTGTGAATGCTGGTTATTGAAACAATCCAGACTATTGTAAAATGAAAAATTAAAGCAGGGAAATCAAAATCAAAGTAAGTTTCGGTGGTTATATTGTGTTTTTTAACTTTTGGGTTGGCCAGGGTCAGCGGTACAGAAACACGTGGAATGGCCAAGGTTCAAAAGGATAAGAAAGCAATTTAATTGGTCTTTGGTTTTTGTTTGTCATTAAATGAAGGCCTGATAAGTACTATCTGTGTCTGATGCAAATAAAAAAATATTAATGTGTTTTTATTAAAGCAACATTATAGAATTAGTTTTGACATGGTTACTCTGACAAGTTTTTGTCTATTTTTGTCTCTGTATTCTATGACAGGAGAAGCTGGATTCGCAAAACACACACCTTATTTCAGTGTATGCAGTGCCATAAAATGTGTAACTCACGACCTGAATTCCTGGAACATTTTGAAATCCACAAAATGGAAAGTGGTAATGGACATAATAAGGAGACTGATGTTTTCAAATATGCTTCGAAGATGTTCAGATGTTTAGTATGTGACAAGGTTTTAAATGAGCGAAAAATGTTAGACCATCGCAGGACTCATAGTCCGAAAGTGTGCACGCTTTGTGGAACTGTAACCAGTAACTGGCATGCTTGGAAACGGCACATGAACAAACATGAAGCTTTGGAGACAGGCAAGCGATACATTTGCAAAATATGTGGAAATAGTTATCCAGTCATTAAAGGATTAAAGGATCATTTGAGAAGAGTCCATGTGACACATCGACCTTTTGTTTGTGAATTTTGCGGTAAAGCATTCAAGACATCTAATGCTTTGTGTAGGCATAAAGTAACTCACTCAAACGTGAAGAATTTCTCTTGCGAGATTTGTGGAAGAGGATTTAAAAGAAGGGATACCCTGCTTACTCATGTACAGACACATGCTGGTGTGAAAGCATTCAAATGTGACCAATGCGATGCCACCTTTACTCAAAGTAATAGTATGAAAAGTCATAAGATATCTGTGCATGGAGTATGGAAAGGACAAAAAGTGGTGAAAGAGTATGAAAATTTGAATTTGAAAGATCCAGTATTCTATGATAAGCATGAAGTTCCAGGTGAACATGAAGCTTCAGATCTGGCAATTTCATAGACTATTGATGATTGGTGAAGTGAATGAGGTTTCTTCTTATTGATTTCTTGATTTAGACCAATGTCCTTCAGATTTTCTCAAGGAGACATACCCAAGGAGACTTACCCACGAAGATGGGCATTTTGTCTTGTCATCTAGGGGAGACATCATTGTATTTAGATTTAAGTTCATGTTATGATTGACAATTATAACGGCTTTTTAAATGTAATGCAGGTCAAAATGATACTTGTAAATCTAGCACCTGCATCACCATAGAAAGTGTGCAGCTATTTGAAGGCTTTACTTGACTCTTTTGAGTTATGATTTGTACAAGACATTGCGGATACCGGATAAATGTTGGCCATCTTAACTTTTATAGATCTTGGATTATCGGTTTATATTGCCTATCATTATGTATCAATATTGAACATGTTAAAACAGGCGAGTTATTTTATTAAAGTCTTGTGTGGACAAAAGTATACAAACCTCAACATTTCAAATGTCTTTTTTTATCTTCTTTTTTAAATCGCTTTTGAAAAACCTAAAGACAAGCGGAAGAAAATATTTCATGTTTTTCCAAATGAAAGATCATTGTCAAAAACCTATAGTACATGGGCCACTGAGCAAAAACACTTTTCTTTTCTCACTTAGCTCAACACTGAAATGCCAACCTCAAAATCTGTTTCTTATATACAGATCACTTAGCTCAACACTGGAATGCCAACCTCAAAATCTGTTTCTTATATACAGATCAAAAATTTGTATTTTTAAAATTTGTTCATTAATTTCCTTGATCATCAAAAAATCATTGCTAACTGTTGTATTTTTCCACCACTGCAAAGTCTGAAATATAACTCTCTTGTAGCGTCTAGTTTACGAAATTTCAACAATGTCAATGTTTTAACCCTTTGAGCCCGACGAGCCGGTATACCGGCTCATGTACATGTACCGTATACCCGATGAGCCGGTTTACCGACTTCAAGGTCACGTGTCAGAAACTTGATGTGTTTGTCATCAGGCATTGGTAATTACAATTTTCAATGGTCTTATTTATATCGGAAGACATCAATGAAGCTTTGAACTCATGTTTGATGGGTCATTTTGCTCTTATTGACTCGACAGAGGTGAAAAATTTCACATATTTTTGGCAAATTTGATCACAATTGTCAACAAATGTGGCTTTGCCCATAGACTACAACGTAAATGTCAAATATGTTGGTCGACATAAATAATATTCTTTTGTGAATGCTGGTTATTGTAATATTTCAGACTACTGTAAAATGAAAACGTAAAGCAAGGGGAATCAAAATCTAAATAAGTTTGGGAGTTATGTTGTGCTTTTAAATTTCGGGTGGGCCTGGGTCAGCGGTCCAGATACACGTGGAATGGCCAGGGTTCAAAGGGTTAATTAAGAAAGCAATTTTATTTGCCTGCAAAGCATGCTCAGCTACCTCAGATGAATCTATTCAATAAGATAAACCAATGTAGACCTATAGAATGTGCATTTTATCATTATCTTAGGCACCTATAGATACGTATAACACCAAAATTTAGACAAATGCATGGTACTCTTTTGAGGTAGGTCTAGACCTTGGGCAAATTTATGTACCATTTGAAGTTATCATCATCTGGCTTTCATACTACAACAGATTGAAGACGATGTTGTTGGCATTGAAGGCCTAGGCCTTAAGCAATTTTATATACCATTATCATTGCAGTCATTTTTAATCTAGAATCACTCGCCTCTTTTATTTAGTGTGCTAATTACTTTATTATACATTGTATAAGGTGAAGACTTCAAAGGCAGGATAGATATTATGACAAAGTTTGTTTGTTTGAATAGTTCAGGGTGTCAGTAGAAATATTACACCCATGATTGCATTCTGTGATAAATGGATGTTTCAAAGATGTCTTCTGAGGCGACCTACAAATTTCAATGAGTCTGATGCAAATGAAAAAATGTTAATATGTCTTTTAAAGGCAACTTATAGAATTAGTTTTGACATGGTTACTCTGACACGTTTTTTGTCCGTTTTTTCCCTCTGTATTCTATGACAGGAGAAGCTGGATTCGCAAAACACACACCTTATTTCAGTGTATGCAGTGCCATAAAATGTGTGACTCACGACCTGAATTCCTGGAACATTTTGAAATCCACAAAATGGAAAATGGTAATGGACATAATAAGGAGACTGATGTTTTCAAGTATGCTTCAAAGATGTACAAGTGTTTAGTATGTGACAAGGTTTTAAATGAGCGAAAAATGTTAGACCATCGCAGGACTCATAGTCCGAAAGTGTGCACGCTTTGTGGAACTGTAACCAGTAACTGGCATGCTTGGAAACGACACATGAGCAAACATGAAGCTTTGGAGACGGGCAAGCGTTGCAAAATATGTGGAAAAAGTTATCCAGTCATTAAAGGATTAAAGGATCATATGAGAGGAGTCCATGTGAAACACAGATCTTTTGTTTGTGATTTATGTGGTAAAGCATTCAAGACATCCAGTAACTTGGCTAGACATAAAATTACTCACTCCAAGGTGAACAATTTTTCGTGTGAGATATGTGGAAAAGGATTTAAAAGAAAGGATAATATGCTTACTCATGTGTTTACACACACTGGTGCGAAACCGTACAAATGTGACCAATGTGACGCCACATTCACACGAAGTAGTAGTATGATAATTCATAAGAAATCTGTGCATGGAGTATGGAAAGGACCAAAAGTGGTGAAAGAATACGATTATTTGAATTTGAAAGATCCAGTATTCTATGATAAACATGAAGTTCCAGATGAACATGAAGCTCCAGATCTGGCAATTTCATAACCTATCAATGATTGGTGAAGAGATAAAAGTTTCTTATTGATTCCAATAACCTTCAAATTTCCTCAAGCTTCGAGATTCATCCATGAAGATGGGCAGTTGTCTGGTTGGTATTTTGTCTGTTGTCTAGGGGAGACATCATTGTATTTAGATTTAAGTTCATGATTGACAATTATAGAGGCAAATTGTTAACCTGATAACCTGAAAATTGGAATTCCTGGTAACATATAGTATTCTGTCAATTTCCAAGAATATCTTTTACATCATAAATATGTTGGATAACAAGTAATAGTTCTGATAACATGTAGCTTAATGTTAATTCCATTGACCTTGGTGTTAACAAGTTTTCCACTGTATACATATATGGCTTTTTACATGATAACTAGATCAAAATGATACTTATCACATCTAGCACCTGCTTTGTCTTTTTCCTCCACTGCGATCACCAGGTCATATATTTTGCACACTTTAATGAACACAAGTTAGAAATATAACTTTCCTTTACCATCTGTTTTTGCAGTTTTAAGCTATACAGTCTTTACCCATATGATTTTTTTCCAGAAAATTCAAGAATATAAATTCTACTGCTAATAATTCCAATGTTTTAAGAAAGCAATTTAATTGGTCTACAAAGCATGTTCAGCTACCTACAATGAACCAATGTAGATTCCTTTTAGTTATTTTGAAGGTGTAGGTTCCAATCCAATCTTCCCCATGGCTCAATCAGAAGAAGTAAATTTTGAAATAGTAACCTACACCTTTAATATGAAAATCCACTTAGTACTTTTAGAAGTGATGTTTCCTATCTTTAATATCAAGATGCTTTTTCAAATTACTGGCGGTAGATCTCGACTTCGAAAACTTTTATGGGGTAAAATTTAGAGTAAAATTGCACATAAATCCTTGTTTAGGGGTATTTCTTCCAGGAAAACTGAAACTTTAGAGGGTATTTTGAAAACCTATGTTCAAGCATGTGTACATCATTATAGCTGAGTGCCGCCCCCCCCCTTTTTTTCATGGAAAATTCTGATGAATCTATTCAATTATATAAACCAATGTAGACCTATATAATGTGCATTTTTATAGTTATCTTTAGGGCGTGTTCACACATAATTTGGTTATGACTATATTTTCGCTCGTGAGCGGCTCTAGAGCGAGACAACTTATCAGTTGCATTCACACTGGGACACGACTTGCGCATTAAAACTAGTGGCGCGTCACTTTTGGTCACGAGCGAGACACTTTCTAAAATTGCGTTCACACTGAGAATTTAGTCATGAGTGGTTCACGGGCAAGAATATAGTCATGACTAAATTTCTCAGTGTGAACACGTCCTTAGACACCTATGTAAGTATAGCACCAAAATTTAGACACTATTGAATACATAGTAGGGTGGTTCTTCGCTAAGTGTCTACTTTTGGCTTTAAAATAAATGAGAAAAAAAGTTTTTCAAATCACAATTTTTTTTCTTGGAATGTGTTCACAATAGCGCACAAATACTAGATTGAGCACTCGGCGCGATCTTTAGAGCCTTAAAATAATTTTATGCGACATCTAATTTTCAGTGTTGTAGCATAGGGAAAACCGTTAAAAGTCATTTCCGTAACACTATTTGTTATGGAAATGACAATCAGACAGTAAATGTCAAGCTGAGTAAATTCTACTAC
>JXSR01S073278.1:69256-82643 GCA_000969725.1 Ophiothrix spiculata
AAATTTGGACTGATCCATTTCACTCGGCTATGCCTCGTGAAATAGAAAAGTCCAAATTTGACCTCATGCTATATTTTGTACTATTGCACTCTCAGGCATTCAATATTTGTATAACATGTGATGTATGTGGCAAGGGGTACAGATGTTCATACAACTTGAAGGCCCATAAGAGAACTCATACAGGAGAGAAGCCGTTTTGTTGCGACTTGTGTGGTGCAACATTTGCTCACAATGTCAGCTTAAAAACTCACAAACGATCTGCTCATGGGATAGATATGTGGAAAAGTCAAAAACCAACTGCATTACAAGAGTTTGACAATATTGATGTCAATGTTATGCAAAAAGAACAATATCAACAAACTGTTGTGAAAGTTAAACCTGAACTCCCAAGTGAGTCTGGGAATGACATTGGAGATAAACCACGTAACCAAGATAGAGTGCAACCCCGAGGGACTGATGGAGCTGTTGGAGAGTCATCAAGAAGCCACTCATTGACAGACATGCATGCTGACAAACCAGATTCAGCTTTAAGAACATGTATTACTCTGCTACCGCAAGATCCTTCATCAGATCCTGTCATTCAAAATACACATCCAACTTTGCCACCATATGCAATGGCGCAAGAATCAGCTAATTTGCCGTCATTGAGTCAATATCCGATGGGTTGGCCACCAAATATCACTTACCGATATTGATGTTCAAATGTGTGTGTGACCACTATAAAGTTATATCTTTGAAGTCAATCCATTTATTTGAATAATTACCTTCTTACTTATCACTTATCCTTAAGGCATGTTATCCCTGCAATAGCATGAAATTTTGTTAGAGAAAAGCAAGCTATTGCATACAATACAGTCTTTGGGGAAAATATGATTTTTGGCTATTTCAGATCAAAACCAATTGTTACCCTGCCGCCACAGGCGCAGGGTCTTGTCTTCTTCGTGATTCTTTCTTTCTTTCTTTCTTTCCTTCTTTCTTTCTTCTGTCATACTTAAACGCTTATAACTCCAACAGTTCTTGACGGATTTTGACCAAACTTGCTCACAACAACACTTATCCCAACCCCAACATTTAGTGACCCCAGACTGGGGTCAAAGGTCACACAGGGGTCACAGGGGTCAAAAACGTGATTTTGACGTAAAAAGTTTCAACTCGTCAGCGTTACATTGCATGATCGTATAACTCATGCATGTTAAGTAGCGCATGAGTCTTAACAAAAGTTGTGCTCATGGGGGAGACCCGGGGTCACATGGGGTCACATCACGGGTCAAATATTGATTTTTTTAAAACCAAAATCACCATAACTTCTACAAACAATGGCGGACCTTCACTAAACTTGGTCAAAATAATGTCCTAATTATAAATGTTAGATTTGCTAACATTAAAAGCAATAGGTTCCCCTTTTTTTTCTTAATCTCTATATTGACGGTGAGAAAACGTGTTTTTCATAAAACATTTCAGAGTTGCGTTGCTTTATTGCGTGGCGTATGCATTAAAACTGTTGTAGATTATACCTGTCAATCAAACAAGGACCACTTTTGAGATCACGAAAGTCTTTGAAAAAGGTTTGCGGCAGGCTGCAGGGTCCGCGTCACTACAGTGACGGAATTACCTCTAGTTGTGTTTGTTTTTGTGACAAAAAATGTACACCACTGATTTTGATATGGGTATAATATGCATAAATTAGTCATAATTATTCCACTTTTTCTTTTTTGACTGTTAAATTAAACAATGATAGTCATTTAAAGGTGAATTGGACACAATTTCAGACTGATCTGCAGGTGACTTTCCCCGTGACTTTCACTCTCTCTGTTCGGTAATAACTGTTAAGCCCATGATATACTAGCAAGACGCAGCTAGCGTCTAGCTAGACGCTAACGAAGACGCTAAAGTTGAAAATATTTTAACTTGCTAGCGTCTGGTTAGCGTCTTCGTAGAGTCTAAAATCAAACTAGACGCTAGCTGCGTCTTGCTAGTATATAGCCCATGATATACTAGTAAAACGCAGCTAGCGTGTTGTTTGATTTTAGACACTTCGAAGACGCTAACCAGACGCTACCCGGTTAAAATATTTCAACTTTAGCGACTTCGTTAGCGTCTAGCTAGACGCTAGCTTCGTCTTGCTAGTATATCATGGGCTTTAAGGTGTCTGGTCCACGCGTACCAGTACGCGCTAGTTTCCGAGTGCTGCAATACAGATGCGCATATACTCGTAGTGTTTTGAAGCTAAAAATTGCCATATTTTAATTTTTTTCTGGAAAATTAGTTCGGTGACCCCAATGTTTATTGTTTTATTTGAAAAAACATACTTGTGCGCAACTTTTGTGAAAAAATTAACAAAAATGCTCGGGCAGATTTTTTGAATCAACACTAAATAATTTCACTTTTGCCACATTTCCCATAGACCTCTGTACTAATTTATCTCCAAAAACCTCCAAAAATGCTGTTTTTAACCGACTATCATGCAAAAACGAGTCCGGTGACCCCCAATTTTTATTTTAAAAATCGGTTCAAGGGCCGATCTATCATGGACCAGACACCTTAAGTACCAAAAACGTTTATTGATGCAATAAGTCAGGAAATAGGTCAAGTTTCATTGGTAAAACATATTGCTTTCACATTAGAGATTGCAAGTTAATCAAAAGAAATCTCATTTTTTATGAATCTATTAATAAAGCCAGTTTTAAGATTTCAACTCTAGAGGGGCAGTATTTTGTGTTGTCAACAACGTTAATAGATCAAATTTCTAATTTAATCAGAAACGTTTTAAAGTACCTTTGAATCGCTTTTATGCATCACAGTAATCAGGTTCCAACATCCACAAGATTTAAATCCTCTCTCAATCAAAGTTTTACTGAGTAAAAAAAATTGATGTAACTTTGTAACCGATCAATAACTAAAAGCAAGGTGTCATTTTATACATACAAGTACAAACAAAATTGTAAAGCTTATAAAATCTCAGCTTTCATTTAGCTGAGACCAAAATATCAGTTTTGATTTTGGGACCCTTAAAGTACATTTTTATATGACGGGTCACAATGTCTTCAATTGATTATTGATTATGGCATTGATATCGAGATTAAATACGAATCAATTACAGGACTTATCATAACTTTTCAACCAAATGTCTAAATTTTACGAAATAAAAAGCTTGTTGAAAATAACATAGATTAGTGTACAGTAAAAGTTGCTAGTTCTTTTAATTACAAGTAATGTGATTCTATTAGAAAAAATACACAAAAAATGTGTTTTTATTGGCACAGTGCACTGTGCACCCAGGGAGCCACTCAAGTATAATGTGGGCATAGCGTGACCACAGTTTTTTCAAAACACCCCCTAAAGGGTGATTGTTTCTGAAGCCAAAATATACCCTTTTCCCCTATTCACACCCAAATTTCTGGATTTTACCGATACCGTTTTCTCACTAGGGTTTAAAATTAAAAAGTACCTTATTTTCTTGAAAATGGCTGTTTTTAGCTGTTTTTGATACCCTAAGCGGTGTAACCTGATACACCCTTCTGTCCTCAAAAACACCCTAATTCACCTTTTTCTTGGTCACGCTATGCCTGCAGCGTTATACCCGAGTGGCCCCCGGGACTGTGCATGGTTTCTTCATACAAAAAAGCATTAAAAACGTCTCTAAAATTATTTATCTTTAAGGTTGTCGTAAATGGCAGCATGATTCTGGTATTTTACCATTAAAAATAGACATATTTAACAGTGCACCTATATAATCTTATTAATCAGGCAGTATGTCTTGTCTTTACTCATTACTACAACTTACAAAGTGCCCATGAATGATTTGTACCATGTTTCAAGATTTAAAAACTTGGATAAGATATACAATTCACTCTTATCGGAATACAATCAGATACATGTATACCATGTATACAACCTTGGAGATACATGTCTCCTACATTTTCCGTAAATTTCCCTAAAATGTTTTGTTTCATTACTTTGTACAACAACGCGATTGAAAATCAATGTTTCGATCTTTTAAACTATGCAAAGGGTTCACTGGACGCAAAGATCTATATATAATACGGCAACTTTGCAAAAATTTTATTATGGTAATTCAGCCATATTTAAGTTCTGACAAAAATAGCATGTTTCTAGGATTTTATAATGCAAAATTGATTTTTGGTATTATGTATGTTTTCAAAAAGGCTCGAAGCCAGGAAGTTTCAAGAGGGCGCGAATTTTCAAAAAAGTGGACCTTTTGGAGGAAAAAAATTGTTTTGGTCGACCCAAAACCAATTTGAATGGTTTTGACAATGTGACAAGCAAAAAAAAAGGGTTTCAAGTATATTTTATAAGGAAACGATCCAAATTTGTGTTTTTTGTGCTTTAAGGTTCTTTTGGTGGACATTTAGGGTATTTTGTGAACCCTTATTGTTCATTGTCAAATTTGGGGTGGGGGTGGGGGTGCAACGCTCACCACACCTCCTGGTTACGGGTCTGTTTTCAAATCTCATCCAGCCCAATTTGTAAAAGTGCGCTGACTTTAAAATTTATAACAAATAGTGACGTCATTCGACGTTGGGATGGTTTACTTTATTTATTTTGGTATCAATGGATAGAAGAGGTTTTTACCTGCAAACTGGTAGCAAATGCGTAAAGAGTTTCTTACCGGAAGTCATAGGAGGGAGTGAAAACAATCAGATTAAGTGAAACAAAGCACTTGCCCAATGACATATGCAAGTAATACCATACAAAATAAAATTCGCTTTGGTTAAATTTAAAACTCTTTAGAAATTAAAATATATGTTAAAGATCCTGCCAAAAAAGATCTGACAAATAGTATTCGTATAAGCCAGTAAAAATCAGCAAATTGTACTAATCGTTCGTGGACATTGTGTATAACAATAAGGTAAGCTTAATCATCTTTTGTTTTTTATTTATGGTACCTTCAATCATTCAATCATGGTATTAAGCTACCTTAAAATATATCCACTAAACTATTGCCATACAATGTGAGAGTAGCCCGCCAAATTGTCAAGGACAATGTGCGAAAATATTGATGACTCTCTCTCTCTCTCTCTCTCGCAAGGGTGAAAACATAGTCGGCCTCCAAACAAAATTGTCGAACCAAACATTTGGTCGTGACATCAAAATGACAAGTGACTCCAAATAAAATAACTTCAACACTGAGTTGAGACCAAATAAAATTTCGTGCTAGATTGCACATGTACTGAATTGCCATATACATAATTTGCACCAAATGTTTGTTACTGGTTCATACTTTTAATGTACTTTAAATTCGATGGCAAATATTTGGTGACGTCACGACCAAATGTTTGGTAGCGAAAATTTTGTTTTGAGGCCGACTATGTTTTCGGCCTAACTTGTATATGGTCCATGCATCAACAAAGTCATGAAAGTGGGGTGTTGCGAAGTTTCTTAACCAGATCCAGATGCATTATTCGAAGTAAACCCCAAATATATTGGCAACAACATACACATCTGAAGTCTCCCATCTGGTGGAGGAAAAGTTGTCCGTTCTTGCATCCCATACACACTTAGTAGCTATTTCCATACGCTGGTTTTGTTTCGATCCTATAAACACTTGTACTACTATTTTATGTCTATCCAATCCGCCGCATTTTTTCAGTCTTGATTTGATAACTTCTGCTAACCCTGTGGTTATCTCGCCAGCATTACACGGGTCGTATTGTTGACTCTCCATATAATGCTCCAAAATCTTCTCAACTTCTTTTTCAACAAACATCGGACGGAAGATTGAGTTGGGTTTCATCTGGTACGTGTTTTCAAGTTGTTTAGGCCTTCGGTTTGCATCCTGCTTCCATCGCTGCAGAGATGATACTATTGATGGTTGCAAATGCACTGAACTGCCACTTGCACGCGTCGACATCTGGTTAGAATTCAAACTTATTCTTGACCCCCGTCTTGACCCGTGTCGTTTTGGACTCGTAGGAAATGGACTAATGGAGTGGACACTGAGCAGATTGTCATCGCAAAACATATTATGATCGTCGCTGTTTTTGTCCATTCTTCGTAATGTGTCGACTGTAAGACTTGTCATGTTCAAAAACCTGAAGAAAAGAAGAAGATGGAAATATATTATAGGGTGACATACAGATTGTAACAATAAAAGTTTTACATCCCATGATGAAAGAAAATAGCAATACTTTGTATTACATTGTCCTATACTACCCATGACTGACAGAGGAACCTGGAGAGCCATCATAGGAGTCCGACCGACATTGACCTTAAATTAAATCTAAAGCCAACCCCATTAAGCTCTAAAAGTTCTAAATAAACTTTGTTTCATCCAAACTGATGCTTACAAGCAGAGATTTTGCAAAACATCATAAACAAAATGTTAAAGTCACCTTGGCTATAGTTTACAGTCAGGCAGCAGAGCCTATGCAAATGAACTTTTAATGAGCAATTTAATTTTCATTTCCCGGGTATATACCGGGAGAATACCAGGACAACTCGGTCGCTAGATATCTTTTTTCTCGATGTGACCTGTCGGATAGTTCGGACTTCGAACCCCTATAATCACAAGGGGGTTAGTGCAAATAGAAAATAAAGATATGGATGAAAATATTTAGAGTTTTTTCAATAAGATAAGCCTATTTTTGACAGTGCAGAATAAACAATTTTCATTTCATTACATTTTGTTTTAAATGTCAATTTTAAGCTTTTAAAACTTGAGGTCAAATCTGGTTACATGTAGCGTGTTTTACAAAATTGTATGTAAAATGCTTTTACAAACTGCAAGATGAGATATCAGACATCATATATATGAAATTTGAAAAATATATCTTGCTTGTAAGACATTTAAAACAGAAAATAAATCGAGGGAAAATTCATTACAACTATAAATTATACCGATATACACAGCGAACATCGCTAACGACAAGTCACACGTTTCGAAGGTCTGGGTCAATTTAGGCAAATATGACGTCATTTACCGCACGTGGAAAGCAGTGACTGGTGACTGGCATCCATTGCACTATTTACATAATGTTCGTTTACGGGCAAGGAAATTGTATAGTTTTCATCATGTTTATCTAAATTAATTCCTTTGTAAAAGTAGTTTATTGAAGGAAAATCATTCTAATACGATGGGAAAAAATAATACTTTGCAAAAAAAAAAAAAAAGAAAAAAGAAAAGCGCCGATAGGATTCGAACCTGGGACCCAAGATTCAAAAACAGATTGCCTAACCGCTTCGCCACGAAGCGCTGTGTATAATAATCGTTGGTTTCTGACAATATATATCTATAGGCAAGTGTCGCTTAATCGTTCGCTAACGGGGTTACGTGATGTTTTACGTAGACATTTGATGTCTTATTTGACCTCATGGCGACCTCATGGGACCAAGCATCATATTTCATTACATGCTCGGTGTTTTACAAAGAATTATCTCAAAATGTTTAGCAATCCTGATAAAGAAATGTTGTCGCTTGCTATTGACCAAATGGCTAAAATATATTAAGTCCAGAACCGCAGATTTTAAGCAAAACGCAAAGACCAAATTTGACCTCACTCATATAAAATAATCACTGTAGAAATTATATAAATTTTTACATATATTTCAGGATGTTTTTACAACATTTTTACATCATGTACAACATTGTTTTGAATTATGATCTACTTGGATGAGTTTATGAGCCTTTTTAAATTTGTGTCTCAAATCTATCAATATTCATGAACATAGTCGAAACGACAGTCTGTGCCAATTTTCTATGCATAAAAAAAAATAAAACAAGCCACTTTTCTCGGACCTTTCTTCTGGCTGTTTATCCAGACCACACGACATTCAAACAGGATATTTACAAGGTTGATTTTAGTGTTCCATATGATGGAATGAAGACACAGATACTTAATCAATCAACCAATCAATTATACACTGTACTTGCATGACATGCATACCCATGCCATGAAGGAGTCTTATTCGTACAGGGGACCAACGGCTTAACGTGACTTCCGAACCACGGAGCAAGTAATGATGACTTTGCCCGTATAGACAGATTTCTAAAAAGATATAGTTGGTGATGAGGCAAATCAACTGAATGGCACGCAAACTGAACTTAACTTTTCTAAAACTTAGTTGTATCAATTGAACTAGAAAGATACATTTTAATTTGAATATTTATCGTATTGACTCTCAAAAATAAGACCAAACTGTGTGGGAAAAAAAAACTGCAAAAGGAAAATTGCAGTATTTTCTTTCACCAGATATCGAGTTTTTAAGGAAATGATTTATGCTTAAGTTTAACCAATTAGACATAAATGTTATCCTAGAATATTTATGAGTTATTCTTATTTTATAGCAAAATTAAACACAAAATGAAAAGAACTTGAACAAGAAGTAAGCCTTTGCATTGTTAAACTTGATCAAATCATGAAGAACTCTTTATCATGTTTATGTGGAAATAATGGTGAAATCGGTCCAGGTGGTTTTCAACAGTCTTCACTTAAAGTGAGATCATTTAAGGCTCAATTGGTAATTGAACAGTCTTTCAAATGAAGAAAATTTCGTGATTTCAATATTTGTCATGTTCTTAATGAATTTTCTAACAAAAATGTTCTTTTCTGCGTATTTTGAAACAGCGATTGATGAAATATGGAATTCGTAGATTGCTTCTCAACGAAAAGACCATGGAGGTTAGTATAATCATGGAGGTATATTACCTCCATGGTATAATAGTTAATACCTCCATGAAAAGACCAAAAGGAAAAGTGTCTATTCAAACGAATGGGTTTATCCATAACAAGTGTCTATTCAAACGAATGGGTTTATCCATAACAAGTGTCTATTCAAACGAATGGGTTTATCATAAGAATTCCATTTTCCTACGTCACAGTGCAGTGTAAACGCACCTTACCCCATTAGTTTGAAAAAGTTTTAGAAATTAAACACAGAAGTGTATACATTTCCAAACGCTGATTAACATGCTGATCATAATGGTAATTTACAGCTATTCGCTATAATTTTCAATAGTGAATTTTAAATTTTTCATCTTAGGTTACAAATTTGAGAATACGAAAGATAGATTCAAAAAAAGACACCTTTGAATTATACAGATAAATTTGTTTCTTCCTATGTCCAATAATTATACGGCATAGCACCTCTCTGATCAGAAGCACCTCTTTGTGTATTTGAAATTTAAATACCCAAAGAGGTGCTTCTAGTCAAAGAGGTGCTATATGCCGTATAATTATTGGACATGTGAAGAAATAATACCGTATTTCTCTGTTATCCGATTGCAAGATGTCTTATTTGGAATTGTTAATCTTTAATATTCTGAAATTGATAATTTTTTGAAGAAATGTTGGGATATATACCACTGGCAAGCCTCCTGACGCATACTCAAAATTTAGGCTAACAGGGTCCATTTAAATTAAAAGGACCTGGTAAGTTTCTTCCTGAAGCCCGAACGGATCACATTAAATATTTATATCACAATTTATCTTTAATAATATATAAGAACAACTTTACCTGAATTCGAAGCCAAGGAATCTGATCTATATCTGATCGGAAAAAATGTATACAATCTTCAGCTTTCTTGTTCTATCGATGCTTTCTTTATCTATATTGGAAAGTCAGCTGATGCTCGTCAGTGGATTCATGCTCAAGTTGTGGTGGAAGTAAGTAAGCTTCAATTTATTGGTGCGATCTGCATGATCTGAAGGCGATCGGTGCCGAACCTGACAGTGTGGAGCCTTGTAGTGCCATCTTAATCAATAATCAATTAGGTTCCATAGTTTATGACAATCAATAACAAAGGTAATTGCCCCTCTTTATGATACCTTGATTAATTATCGCTGTATGGAAACAATAAAATCAATTGCTAAAGAGAGAAGAGACTAATTACATTGAAACACGACGAGGATTAACTCATAAAATTAAGCATAAATTAGAAGTTCATGAACACATAACAGCTGAGAGAAAATTAATTCCGTGGGGGTACTTAAATTGACGGAAGGTACGGGTATATGTGTCACCCTCAAGACCTTTTTCAAGCCGCCTCTTCAGCTCCCCAAGATGCTCTTTTCAAGATTACTTCAGTTGTGCATGAAGACCATATTTAAAAAAAATGACTCAAGAGTGTGTTTTGAGCGATTTTCAGCTCAAATAGTAGTATTTTTATATAATATTATATATACGTCATGATCTGGACATTTTCCAGTAGATACTATAGTCCATCTAGATGGAATTCACAGACGAGGTGCAGGTCCATCTAGATGGACTAGTAAATACCCTGAGATAAGTAAACCAACATGTTGGTTTACTTATCTCAGTAAATACCTGCCTGCTTTTGTTTTAGTTTTAACTTAAATCTTGTCAGTTAAGAGTTCAAAAGTGATTTATTATCGTGAAATCTAGCTACAAAATGTTGTGCTTATTTTGCTTCTTGAATGAAGTAAATTGAATGTTCGGTTCAATATTGTTGTTTGAAGTGAAGAGTATTTTAGGATTTCGAGACAAAACTGAGGATTTCTTATATCTTTATGTATTTCTTTGTTTTTAAGATACAAAATAGTAGATAGACAAACAAAAATTGCATTATACCATGAAAATACGTACTGCTCGTGAACAACCTGAAAAATCTTCTTTTTTGTCCCAAGATTTTACATGGCATTATGGGTATTTTAGTGCGCTTTTTTACAAAATGGCAAAGTTCTCAAACTTGATATTAAAGTTGGTTTTTTTTTGGAGGGGTGGGGGTGCAAAAATTGGTACACGTCAAGACACAAGGAAGCTTTTTTGTTCGCTGCAGCGACTCATAGGGAACAATCATATATTTTCTGATTTTTCCTAAAACTGTGGATTTTTTGTCATGTTTGGACCAAAATATTGAAAAAAAAAACACGCTTCCATTAATTGACTTATTAGGGTTTTAAATAGTTTGAATGTGTTAGTTTCAATTGGAGAAGTTACATTTTGAAAATTGTAATTTTTAATTTGTTTACACCAAATTATGTCTAACTTGTATCGTGTTCCAAGCTTTCCAATGATAGAAAGTTTGTTGCGGTTCAGAAATACCGAAAAAATAATATTGCTTATATGAAGGTGTAGGCCTAATTCTATTAAATTCAACCCCACTTTGCACCTAATTGACATGCATTAAAGGAGCTTGCGGTCCAATCTTTAAAATTAATGTAACTCAGCCGTGAAATTTCACATGGGTTATGAGAATATGAAAAAAACGTTGGGGCAATCGGACCATGCATACTCTTATAACCTAAAAATCTCTCTCCCAGGCGCTACATGCAATGAATTCAACAAAGACATGCTGTCAACAATTGAGAAAGAAGTTACTCCATGAATATTTCAAAAAAGTCGGGGTGGAGATAGACCTTTTTATACATCTTTCATTTACGTAAAATTTGCATAATCCGAGAAACATTACATTTATACTTCATTTTGAGTAAAAAACTAAAACAGTTATTATTTGGTTATAATCATGAGACTTTTTCCAAGCAGTTAATTGAACTACAATTAAGGATTCAAACTTGAGCATATATTGAAGGGTTTTTTTTCTTCCGGGGGCAGTAAAGGATAATGTTGTAGGCAGGGCGTGACCAGAAGAAGGGTGAAGATTGTTTTTTTGAGGATTGAAGGGTGAATCAGGTGACATCGTTTAGGGTATCAAACACAGACATTTTCAAGAAATAGGTACCTTTTTAAACCCTATAATCATGATAATTATATCGGCAAAATCCCCGTATGATGTGAATTGGGGAAAAAAGGGTATACCGTACACTCTTAAAAAGAAAGGATCAAATTGATCCGATAAAGTATCAAATATGAGCTTACCCTTTTTCGGATCAATTTTGATCCAAAATCTCCTCAAACACACTCTTTTTTTATCCTAAAAGGATCAAATTTGAGAAGAATTTTGATCAAAATTGATCCGGAAAAGGGTAAGCTCATATTTGATACTTTATCGGATCAATTTGATCCTTTCTTTTTAAGAGTGTAGTTTGTCTTCAGAAAATTCACCATTTAGGGTGTTTTGAAAAACTGGTGTCACGCCCTGCCTACAACATTATACTTGACTGCCCCTGATATTTCTTTAAAATGTCCATGCACAAATTATACCAAAATGTGTTTAAAAATATGAAAATGATCTCCATTTTTCGTCGTTTAAGCGCTGGTTCATAAATATTGCAAGTGATTACATAAAATATATGCGGATAGTTATTTCCTTTTTGTGTGCCAAGTTTTACAGTACTAGATTTACAATTACGGTTTTGAAAGCAGTCCTGTCTGAAAGTATCAATAATGGTTGAGCTTAATTTCCCGAATTGCTTTAAGTTTAGCAAACAAAATCATTTTATATGATATTTTTTTATTGAATGGATCATAACATACCTTTAATTTTAGAATTTGTTGAAAGTGTCGTCACAGCCTGTACAACATGTGACACAATATTATGTTTTAAGTATATTAAATACGAAACAGATTGTCAGATGACCAGTCACACCGATAGAGTCATTTCTGGTAACCAACTACATCCTCACGCTCGCTTAACACAGGACCACAAGATGATATCGGGGACGCCAACATCATGGTTCCTGGCGTTAAATATCGTCGTAATGGTCGTCTGTGTACCGCTGCAGGAAGAAAAGGCCACCAATGACAGAATTGTAAGTTTACCTCAAGTATTTCTTTTTCTTTTAAAAGAAAAATATATTATTTTTCTTTCAATGCATTAAAATACCGATTTGTTGACAAAGTTATTCTAGCAACGCATACGGCCTTGGCAGTTTTGGTACACGTATACTTACACCACAGTTTTTGCTGTGACAGACAGAACGCTTGCTTTATATATTTTAAGTAAATGGCCATAGTTTAACAATCAGAATTAAAGGGTACAACTTTGGAGACTATGTTTGCTCCTCGCATGTTTTTGCTACTTTTATCCATATTGTTCGATATACGGTACCGTACCCTGTATATAGGCAATAGCGTACGCTTGCCACTACCGGGTGCACCTCAGTAATGTATTTTTGTCGTTATTTCCCCTCTTTTCATTATACATGTACTATGTGAATCTGGTTGATCATTGCGTTGATAATTATATCTATGAACTTATATTTGTTATTTAATATACTAGGATCCTTGTATTATGATTAATAATCAAGTAATTAATGAATAATTAGTTTATATTTGGTTGTTCATCACAATTGATTAACTTTGATGAAAATGTTCTTGATTTGACAACAACAAAATAAACTTCTATACCTAGCGAAGTTTCAATAAAATAAACACGAGTCGCTTCAAATATTGTACCATATACAGTTATCTGTCTGGAATGTATAATTCCACCAAGTTTATTTCCGTGTAACAGGTTGCCCGAGCAGACATAATAAATAATTTCAATCGTGATTCCAAATCGTCCTTC
>JXSR01S073279.1:391-17319 GCA_000969725.1 Ophiothrix spiculata
GCATTGTAAATAACCATTAATGGTGAGGACATTATTTCTTAATTCTTTGAATTGTCATAAAGTAGTTTGATAAATGATGTGAACAATACAAGCAGACTTAAGTACTTGTACTTCTACAAAATAAACCTCTGGGAAATAGAACTTTTGAATTTAAACTACCACGTGTATTCATACAATATGAAAAACCATGCAGAATTTCACCTAATCATGTTTCTATTATACCGACAAAGCCAAAATACCATATGTTCCTACCCATATTGCTGTAATTCAATCTGCAAGCTTATATTTTCATTGCATTGTAAATTAAAGCTCACTGTCTAATAGCTAAAGGCATGATGAACATTATCCCTTTTTTTCACTGATCAATACCAAACCTGGTGTGCAACTTGGCCTAAAAAAGATAATTGTTTGATCAGTGTAACAAAGAAAGAAAATTTAGGGTAGGTAAGTAAGCTTTTATTATTTTCAGCGAAAAACACACAATTTTAGTCTAGTTTAGGTGCTCTTTCATTGCTTTTTCAAAAAGTACCCAATTTACTAAATTTTGGGTGCTTTTTCAGACCATATTTTTGATACGAAAATTAGGGTCGTTGGGTTACACCAACCAAACAACTTTTTTTTTTTTTTTTTTGGGGGGGGGGCTTTACAATATTATATACTCTGAAATTGGGACAGCCTGTTCATACTAATGTCACCAATAACTGCCGTAACTACAATGCCCTGGATTCTTCTTGAGTAATGCAAACATACACCAGTGACTTAGTGTATTCAAATTTATTTTAAATTGATACGCTCTTTTAGTTGTATATAGAAGGGATTTAAACTTTTAAAATTAAAATGGTAACTTTTATTTACCACCATATTTATTTGACATTGGGCAGTATCGCATGCCACAAGCATTCCATAAATCCTCGGGAACATTTGATTAAGATTTACTAATAACTCATATCTTATCCATATGTGTCTAAGATAAATTGATATAAAATAACTAGGCAAAATATCCTTACAAAAATTCAACAAGCTACAAAAATCTGACTCAAAACCACATACATACAGGGGACATACCAGACTCAAGGCCATTTTCTATTCCAGCATTGGGATCAAACTGTGGGTATTCGTGTTTTTGACAATAATGCATCGCATCTGTTCATAATGCACAGCTATTGAAAATAGACATGCTTTGCGTGCAGATTAGCGCATCATTTGCCAAGAGTATTTTTATTTGCATGTTTTGTCTCTACAGGTAACTGAATCTTGGCGCCAGTAAGTTGACTTCGGGAGGAAAAACTGTACAAAAATATCCCAATTACAGTTGCATGGCTGACAACACCATTACACAGTATACAAAGTCTAGTATCTCCCCTCTATGTTTATGATCAAAGCAGACAAATATATAGGGCATTCAACGTTCCAATGATTAAATCTATTGCAATCGCATGACCTTGACACATTATAATTACCTCTCAAAATATCTTGCAATAAAGCACCCTACTTGACGATTCTAGCAATGTGTAGCACTGCGGCACAGTAGTTAGGACATTGGACTCATAATGAAGAGGTTGAGGGTTCAAGCCCCATCCCAGGCACCACAGTGTTGAGTCTTTAAGCAAGATTCTGTATCCACATTGCTCATCCCCACCCAGGTGACAGAAATGGGTACTGGTATGTTTAAAGTTCTAAGGTAAATCAGACTCGTTTGTGCAGGTGTGGCAAACTTACACACTAGTGACACTACAGGGTGAGTCAAATTAAAGTGTAATCAACAGGGGAATTTTTTCACAGAAAATCTGTCTATGTTTAACAATTTTAATAATACTTGGTAAATAGCAAATTTAATCAGCTTTCATGAGAATTTTAGTTTGTTGAAATTGACCGATGCATTCAAAAGTTACAGCCGTTTAAGTAAAGGTACCGCATTTTGATGTCGAACACATTTGCTTCAACATGAACTCTTAACTGTACAGCAGTGGGTAATCCTATTTACTGTGCAATTTGATGAACTTGACGCTGCATTCAAAATGTTAAAAAGACATGCATTGTGCAGAGATACTGAAGTAGATTCAATGATGCAGATCAAAGTTCTGATGGTCATTTCAGATATCAGTGCACAATCTTGACCAATGCCAGGAGATAAATCATGGTGCAACAATGTAGCAACCGGCACAGGCATTTTAGTATCATCAGACTCACAGTCCGGTTCAAGATCACTGTCTGTTTTGTCTGTAGTTTACGGATATTCCAACCAGGTCCTAACACTTAAGCGATTTAAACTATTGTTTAAAAGCTAAAGACCACACAACTCTTCGTAACAGAAACCAGGAAGGCTCTGGAAGATCTTGATCCGGATGATTCTACAAAACAGTAACCGAATTAGAAAAGTTTTTTTGAGAGATCTGAACATTACCTCAAGAGTCAACCCCCTACCCGATATTTCAAAGTCCACATTCGATAGACTACTATTTTCTTGTCAGTTTACTTCCATACGCGTTCCTATCATAACGATTGAAAGAGACAACAGCCTTTGTTACCAGTACGCATGTAAACTAAATAGCGTAGTTTATTCGCCGTTCAAATTGGGAACTTCCACTCAATTGACTATAACTTTAGAATGCTTTGACCGATTTCAACACAATAAATTTTCTATGAAAGCTTATGAAATATGACATCTCATATAGGAACAATTTTGCAAAAGAATAAAAAGAACTGGTTATATAAAATCACTGATTAGATTACACTTTATTTTGACGCACCCTGTATAGTGGAATCTGGCCTTGTAAAAAGCTAAGAAATGGAAATGGGTACCACGGCCGTTAGCATATAAGCTTCAGTTTCGATTTCACATTTACCTTCCCTAGCATTCATTGACTAGATATCAATGCCATTTTGTCCTCGGGTCTGCCAGATATGAATACATCTTACCTGGTATTTGTATATTAGACCATCCATAATGGGGCCTGATGGCTGATAGGCCTGCTGGAGGCGATGGAAAGAAATCACCTTGGACAGGTTCTTGAGAGAGTTCCGATGAACCGTATATAGCACACAACCAATCTTACCTGGTATTTGTATATTAGACCATCCATAATGGGGCCTGATGGCTGATAGGCCTGCTGGAGGCGATGGAAAGAAATCACCTTGGACAGGTTCTTGAGAGAGTTCCGATGAACCGTATATAGCACACAACCAATCTTACCTGGTATTTGTATATTAGACCATCCATAATGGGGCCTGATGGCTGATAGGCCTGCTGAAGGCGATGGAAAGAAATAACCTTTGACAGGTTCTTGAAAGAGTTCCGATGAACCGTACACAGCACATAACCAAGCTTCTTGCGACCCACCGAGGCGTTCTCGTATCTGATCAAACATGGCACTTCGGTCACTGCAGTAGTAATCTACTAATTCATTTGTCACCTGTAAAAAGGAAATATTACAGTCTTAAATGGATATATTTTATGATTAATTTTGTGAGGCATTGTTGATTCATATCTACGTCTGTGAAGTGTGCTTAAGGTGTGTGATTTCGTGATTTATCAATGTCAGGGAGACATGGTGTCCTATGAATCCCTTTATTTGATATTCTTTTAATTGTAACTTTTCCAAATGTTCAATTGTATATTCTTTAACACAAGATTCAATTATAAACAACTCCATTCAGTTTTCAATCCATGTGAGAGTTGTGATTTAAAGGTGCAACTTATGGTCCTGAGGTACTTAATACCTAATTCTTGATGGCGCTGTTCTAGCTGATGCCAGCACTATGTTTATTCTCTCTGTTTTTCCACGTTTATTGTCTTGTTTGCTGTTCTCAAGTCTTATTTTTCTGCACCAAGTTGACCTTTATCAGAAGCTATGTGAGTACATCAATGAGCAACATGTGCAAAATCACCCAGTTTTGGGTACCAACAATGAACTTGTCAACCACCAGTTGGGGGTGCAGAATTTTGCAACCTCACCATCAGTTAAGCTTACATCACCTTGGGCATATTTGTCCACCCTTAACTGAAACTTTTATTGGTGTCAACGATGTTTCCCATTATGATTTTAATCATCATTCTAATGAGAATTTTAACAGAACTAGCGCATCTTTTCTTGAAACCAGTGGAACCGATGTTAAGCTTACAGACAGCCGTCAACAACTTTTGACTTTTAATATTTTGAAATCTTTGGCTATTTTAAAAAGAGCAAGAGGATGTAGAGGTGGCAGGCATATAAAACGAAATATTCCCGTTGTTTGTGGGAATCGAGATCCTCTCCACAACAATCGACATGACAGTGAACTTGTTGATGTCCGCAAAAGAACTTTGATTGATATCCCACGTGTGTCTGCCACTAATCCTGTTAAAGTACCCCATACGCTCTCTCACCAAGTAGAATTACCAGTTATTTTCATGACAAATGCCCAGTCCTTACAACAACAAATTTGACGAGGCATCCATCATCTTTGACCAACATGCTGTCGACATAGGAGTGGTAACTGAATCTTGGTTCAAACCCAATGTCCCTTCGGAACTCTTAAATATTGCTGGTTACAACCTATTTTCTGAATGTAGAGACAAACTAGAATACGCGGTTCTCGGGCCGCGCGGTTCTCGACACAGAGTGTCGATCACGATGCCTCCGCCTTCCACCTTTGTAATCGGACTAAGTTGAGAATTTGACCTTTCTTTTGACCTATGACCCAAACCTTTGAAATCGGACAAAGTTGAAAAATAAGCAACATTTTATGCATACATTATGCAAATTAGATACATTATGCAAATTAGGTACTTAATTAGCTTATTTTGCACTCAACTAGCTCTATCCGCACCTACCCATTAAATATCATGAATGTAGGGTGCACGGTTTGTAAAATATCCCATTTGAAGCATTTTACGCATAAATTATGCTACATTTTATGCATAAAAAATTATGCAAATTAGGTACTTAATTAGCATATTTTGCGGTTAAATTGTCGATGGATTGAGTTTGGCTCTAGGTCTACCCAGGCATCAAATATCATTAACGTAGGGCATGCGGTTTCGGAGATATGCATAAAATAAAATTCTGCTCCGTTAAGGAGATATTGCCCTTTGTATCTACGAAATTATAAAGGATTACATGCAAGAGCGCCATCTTAAAACGCGTTGTATTCGTTAATTAAATGGCCGATCGGGCCAATTTTCGCATATGTTATGCGCCCATTAAAATAAGGTGGGGTTAAAATTTTGAAGGGGTGGAATTTTAGCAAATGCTCCTTGTCCAATTATTTCTAAGTCCCTAAAATCACAAAAAAACACATATTTTCTGCTTAAAAACCGACTAAATTTGCATATTTTGCGCCGAAACTTTCAGAGAAAATTACTAGCAACCCTTACCACCAGTCCACCGACTTGCATTGTTCCACGCCTCACCAGTTCTGAGAAACGAGCCCGGACGGAAGGACGGACGGACGGACGGACGGACAACCAGAAAACATAATGCCTCTCGCGGAGGCATAAAAAGGTGGCGGTGGCGTAGCAATTTACATAAGAGAATCAATACCATCTTGCAGTTTGGACATTGAAATTCCAAAAGAATTAGATTGTGTGTGGGTTAAAGTACGCCCCAAGCGTCTGCCGCGTGGGATCTCAGCTTTAGCCATTTGTGGAGTATACATCACAACAGACTCCCCGTTTCAGCCGCTTCTTGAAGATCATCTGCTTTATACTATTGACAATCTTCGTATGAAATACCCCGACATCGGTATTGTCGTTCTTGGGGACTTTAACCACATGAATGTTAATCCAATTCTTAGGGGTAATGATCTTACCCAGCTTATAGATTTTCCAACACGTAAAGATGCCACTCTTGACCTTGTCATCACAAATCATGTGCTTAAGTCGCAGTATAAAAAACCTACTGCTTTGTCACCCATTGGTTATAGCGACCATAACTGTGTCCTGTGGAAGCCTAAGGCTCTTATCAAAAAGGCTGAAAAGAGGAACAGGATTCAGATTTCACGCCCTTTGAATGAATCCGGTATCCGCACATTTGGTGTGTGGGCACAAGAACAAGATTGGCATCAGGTTTTGGAAGCCTGTGGTACGCAAAACAAAATTGATATTTTTATGCAATGTTGGACAATGCCATTAACTTATGTTTTCCTGTAAAGAAAACCAAGTTGCATAATAACAGGCATGAGATTGCATCTTTCTGAAAAAAGCTGGAAACACTGGAAAAGGGTGTGAAATTGGTAAAAAATGCCTCAAAACGGGCTGAAAATACATAAAATTTCAAAAATTTTGACATCAAAAAAAGCTGTAACCAGCTGAAAAGCTGGAAAATCTCATGCCTGTAATAATGACAGGCCTTGGTTAACCTCCAGTATCAAGTCGCTCATAAGCGAACGTCAAGCAGCTTTTGCCAAGAATGACCTCCAGCGATGGCGTCAACTTAGGAACATGGTGAAAAGGGCGATTGAAAAGGCCAAGACAAGCTATTATACAAACAGAATCAGAGACTTGCAAAAAACTGAGCCAAGAAAATGGCATAGTCAAATAAGAACTGTAACTAATGCTACAAAATCTGATCTCAGTATAAACATCCAAGGTATTGAGGCTTCGGATTTTAAAAGTGTCGCTAATGCCATCAATGCCAAATTTGCTAAAGTTTCTGAGGATCTTGAGCCGCTTGATTTTAACCGCCTCCCCTCCTATTTGCCAGCTAAAAATGATATCCCTCAATTATACCCATGGGATGTTTATGCTGAGCTTTCTAAGTTAAAATCGTCTAAAGCTAGTGGCCCTGACCAAATTCCACCAAAACTAATAAAGGAATTTGCTTATGAGTTGAGTATTCCACTTTGTGATATTCTTAATTGTTCTTATGGGGAGGGCATTGTACCTATGCAGTGGAAACAAGCAGTTGTTGTCCCTATACCGAAGCAGCATCCACCAACTATTGATAAATTAAGACCGGTATCACTTACCTCAATATTTGCTAAAGTTGCAGAAGGGTTTGTTACTAAGTGGCTGCTGGATGATATTGAGCACAATATTGATTTGCGACAATTTGGCAATGTAAAAGGTGTCTCAACCTCTCACTATTTAGTTTCATTGCTTCATTTTCTATTTCAGGGTGCGGAGAAGAGTCGCAACATTGGAACGGTGGTACTTACGGATTTCTCAAAGGCTTTTGATCTTGTTGATCATACCCTTCTCATTGGTAAGATCATTGACATTGGAGTTCGTAGGTCCGTCGTTCCTTGGATTTGCGACTTTCTCCGCAACCGCCTACAGTGTGTTAGGTATAATAATGTCCTTTCAGATTATGTTGAATTACATGCTGGCGTTCCCCAGGGCACAAAATTAGGCCCGATTGGTTTTCAAATTTTAATAAATGATGCTGCCCTTAATTCAGCTAGTAAATGCTTGAAGTATGTTGATGATTTAAGTTTTGCTGATAACAATGATGGAAAACAGATCAGTGCTTTACAAGAAGATCTTGATAATTTCACTAAATGGGCTTCCGATAATAATTTGAAATTAAATCCCAGTAAATGCCAAGCACTCCAAATTGCATTTGCGAGGCAAACCCCACCACAATGCGACTTAAGAATTGGAACTGAACCACTGGCTTAAGTCACTGAAGCTAAGGTTTTGGGTTTTGGGCTTCAAAACAACCTTAAATGGGATGTCCAGGTGGACAGTGTTGTTAAGAAAGCAAATTCCCGGTTGTTTATGCTGCGGACTCTTAAACGCCTCGGTTTCACCTCAGAAGAGCTCAGTGTTGTATACAGTGGGTACGTCAGACCAATTCTTGAGTACGCCGATGTGGTTTGGCACTCAGGCATTACAGCTAGTCAGTCCATTGAAATTGAATCTACCCAAAAAAGAGCCTGCAGAATAATCCAAGGCCGAAATTACACGTCCTATGAAAATGCACAGAATATTGGTAAGCTCGACACTCTCTCTGGTAGGAGGGAGGAACACTGTCTTAGGTTTGCTGAAGGGCTTTCCAAATCCAATCGAACCTTTTTTTTAATCCCTCCTACCAGGGGGAGTGTCATGGCCTGTCTCTTGCGGAACAATAAGAAGATCTCTCAGTTGCCTGCCAGGACAACAGATTTCAAAACAGTCCTGTGCCTTATTATGTGAATCTCTTGAATTTGAATAAGTAAGCCTGGGTTGATTCTTGCAGTGACTCCCCCTTTTTTATTGTGCTTTTAATTCAAGGGTTATTATGTATATAGTTGAGATTTTTATGATATATCATTTAAAATGAATAATGTTCAATACACCATGTTGAATCATGGCTTTTTGTTAGGAAATCGTGTAATTGGTGCAATTTTGTAATTTTTTTATTTTCTTGTTAATTTATCAATTTGTATGTATTTAATGTGTAATGTTTTAACTATATCTGTATCTTTAAATGTTTTTAAATTGTAAATTTCATGTAATTTGGCCTTCGGGCCACGAATATGAAATATTAATAAAATCAATCAATCAATCAAAATGCTTCTAAGAACTATTTTGATAGTTGAATACAAAAAATGCATGCTGAAAATATCACTTGATTCTGATCATTCGTTTTTAAGTCAATTACAATGTTTAAAATTTCCATAGGCTATTGTTTTGTGATTATTGTCATGGCCAGACAATAAATAGAAAATGATCCATATTTTATCCTTCTCCTCGAGAATGCGAAAAACTTGCAAAAAAATTTGGAATTTGTAACAGATATCTGTCAAGGATTTTTTATAAGCTACAAATATGAATTTTTACAGAGGTAAGCATAGGATGAGGCTGTGCATAAGAACTGCCACTGTTCAGATTCAGAGACGACAAGAAAAAAGAATTCACTGCTACATGTTTCTGTACATGTAATGTATACACATGTAATGTACTCATTCCAACTAACCTTGGGTATGACATTGAAGAGAAAAGGTGAGGCACTTGTTGGTTGACAATGTCTGATGACAGGTGGTCTGTGTGAGAACATGGGAAGGAAGCCACCGTATTCTGTGATCAACGAACCACTCTCTAACTGTATGGAGAAGAAAACACATGGATTTGAACTGGAATGAGGAAGCACAAAGATTATTTCATTGGTTGCAGCATGTTGGACTCTTGTCATGTTCATAAGAATTGAGATAGATACCTTTTCATAGTCATAATTCTAAGCAGGATGTATATAGCTTATGAGGTCATCACAACATCTTCATTTAGCATCGTGTGAACCCTTCAACACCATAAGATATATGTTGGTTCAACCCAAGGACAAAACACCACAAGCAAATAAATGTGTTGTTATATACAAGTTCAACTGCTCCCAATGTTCAGACATTTATGTGAACAAAACAAGTAGATCCCTTGTCATTAGGATCAAGGAACATTCTCAAATAAAAGGCCCACTAACTGCCATTGGTGAACATTGTGTAAAAACTCTGAACAAGGATGGATGATATGAACTACTAGCATCAGAAAAAAAAAATTTTAGTGTTTAGAACAATGATGTTTGAGCGCTTAAACTCAATAGACTATTTGATATTGCACTGACTGTTATGTGGAAGACAAGATAACAGCTGCCACCTAACTACAATTACATGCTTCTACTTATATTGAATTACAGCCCTTCTTACCTTTCCTGGGCTAAGAGTTGGCGTACTTGATCCAGATTGAGGGGTAGCAGCTGCAGGAGACCTCGCTGGAGAGAACTGAGCTACTGCCGGTGACCTCGCAGGTGATCTACCAGGTGATGCTGTCCGAGGTGATCTACCTGGTGATCTAGCCGGTGATCTGGATCTGTGTTTAGACATGGCTGCTTCAAGGCGGGGAGGTTTGCTGGTGCGAATCTTGCGATGCCAGGTAGTCTCTTGCATAAAGTGATATGTGTGGGTTGTGTGGGAGATCATTGTTGATGTCGGCTCGGTGAAGATTAGATCTCGTAAGACAATACTGCTACTTTTGTTTGGGAAGTGTGTTGTTTGTGAAGGCCACAGTAGTAAACCATTTCTATCTAAGTACCTGGAACATTGAAAAGAAACAATCATTATAAATGATACAATATTGTTAAAAAATATAAATTTCAAAGAATTAATTACATTACTATACAAAGGAGTTATACTTTAGGTATGCTCAAAACACACATGGGAATTATATCAGTGTGTGCCACGATTCAACTTAACCTACATATTGGAAAAGATATAATTTAGACTTCTTTGACCCTAGTTCAGGTGTGTTCAAACCACACATTTAATAGCAGCGTTTGCCATGATCTGACTAATAAGGTTCAGTCACACATCATTGTATAGAGCCTAAACATGAATAACGTACAATGATTTGGTATTTAATATACACGCATGTCTTTGACATGCATGTGTTTGCTTACAGCCAATGGGATCCTTACCTAGTTCTATTGCCATCGTTATTTACATCTTGTAGGTGCCACATCTGTGTATGTTGTACCCTGTAGGCTGACTTCATGATGAGAAATAAAGCTAACCAACGAGCCAAGAGGCCCATCAGCATCTGGGAATGTAACTCGGCTGGGGACATGTTCACAAATCTTGTGAAGGAGAAACAGTTGTTGTGTCTAGTACTGGACGAGGTGAGTGATGACAACTGTTTGTTGTCAGGGAACAACGAGTTGTGGATATAGTCTGGCGAGAAGATGGACAAGGTGCTGTACAAAATTCTGTCAACAAAAAAGGTGAAATACAAATTCAAATACATTGAATTAGAGCCTGTTTTATAGGAAACAAATTTTGTCTCTCCTGCACAATAAGGTGAGTTTTGATTAAATTGGTACAATTGCGCTTTTGTAATAATGCTCAAGAGAGTTTCAATACACAGCTCTGTTATTTCCAGCAGCACTAACAAAATTATACAGATGACCAAGTCTTGCGGACACCAGTCTCAAAATGAACTAGAATAATACAAAATCAAAGGGAAGGATCTTATGCATCTTCAAGGGGAAATTGGAATACACCCAAAAAAAAAACCCTTTTCAAAGACATGTATAAAATCAGTAAAACAAAATTATGTAGCACTAGCTGGCTGCATTGGTGAAAAGCAATGGAAAATACTTGGAGTATTTTATCTATCGAATCCGCTAAAAGGCATCAAACTTATAGATGCAAGCCTAATGTATGCAAATTTATCTAAATACATATGGCTGGACTGTGTTAACATTCAGACCTATGCTCCTGATACTTTGCCATGCATTCCCCCAGCCAGTGCATCTTGAAAACGTCACTGATGCAAGGCAAAAGGCAATGCTTTGGGAAACCTTTTCTCGATGCCCTCCAGAAGGACTCCACATGCAAGTATTACATTGATCCCACTACAAAATGTTCCCAACCCATTCCCTTTTTTAGCCAATCACTCCGAAATTACCCAAAACTACATTCACAATTTCACGGAAACTCCTAAAAGTAATTTTTTGGCACAATTTTAGGGGATAAAAAAGTTAAACATTTACCCCAAAATATTAAAAAATATCTTGATACATTTAAATGCAAGTACCAATTTCCAGCGACGTTCTCCCGATGCTCTTGTGATGTATTTGACAAGTACTCCTGATACATTGGGAAAGCACCGGGAGCCACAATGGGATCAAAGCATCAGGTGTACTGTGATGTGTGACAGGACCATTAAATTTGTCAATTTGGTAAAATTTCACCCAATTCAATCAAACTTACTTATTTCTGCTTGGACTGTGGTCTATGAGACCCTCTCTATACAGAAGCTTTGGTATGGTATATACAATTGGGTGCAGATTCAGGTGAAATGGTGACTTGGTCTCACGCCTTTCAAACAGCTCTGGATGGTTACAAACCTGAAAATACAAAACATGCCCAAAACATGTAATTGCAATAACACAAATATTTCAAATGTAACTTGAACACTTACCATTTTTAAGAATCTTTATCATTATTTTTCCGCATAAATGAGATTAAATTTTTTCAAGAAAGTTTACTTTTAACATTAATTCATGCACAGCGTGTTAAATATGAATTAAAATTGTCAATCTAATTGGACAATCGGCAACTTTTACGCATTTATTAATCATGTCACTCTGCATATTGTGTAGTGCACTTTCAATTCCATGTACGGGAAACATCCTCACGCGTGTATGGCAAGTTTCATTTTAAATGAAGGTAAACCTAAATTAACGTGGAAGAACTGATGGTTGCATTTTCTATGTTTTGTATACACAATAAACAAATTTTAAAATAATTATGTTATGAAAGTTATTCACAATTATATTATAATCTTCATTGTGTATGAATTAGATTCTGCTCTTAACTTAGCCGTTGTGAAATTGTAAAAAGTAATGCATCTTGTGCTGAAGTCGTAGTTGTCCAACTTACTGATAATACTCGGCTATGCCTCATGGGCACAGACAACTCAAAACTTCAGCACGCAGTACATTATTTTTATATAATTTCACTTGCGTTAAGTTATAAGCCAGAGGTTCTCAATTAAATTTATTTGCGGGCCATTAAGGACAAACGCCAGTTGAAAAATACATGCTGGAGGGCCAAATCAAGACATTTTTCAATGCTTTACCTACATACTTCTGCATTCCAGAGGCAATCAAAGGGCCAAATTAAAGTTGTTGACGGGCCGGATTTTCCCCGCGGGCCGCTATTTGAGAAGGCCGGTTATAAGCACTTATTAATCTATAATTAATGAATCTTACATTTAGAATAACTTCTCTTTTTTCTGACATATGAAGCTGTATGTAAATCAAAGTTGATGTCTCAAACAAATCAGCCACTCACAACAAGCCAGAAATAAGTTTGACATACCAGTCCCTAATTAGTGTAATAGGCTGCAAATAATTTACTTTGCTAAGCACAAATTATACCAGTACTTTTCAGGAAAACAACTTCAGCAAAAGTTCCTGATGCTCTACAAATCAAATACACACAGCAATGTTGCTAAAATAGCAATGACAACAGTTACTTTAAAAAAAATCTTACTGGTTGACAAGAATATCAATGGTAGAAATAATGTTACCTTTCTGAACTGCATCACCAGGTTCATGAGACTATTAGTACTAGTTGACTGAGTGTTTGATGATGATGATCCCGTGGACGATGACAGCAGATCCTCAATGGAGATCTTGTTCTTGATGCCTTGATATAGATGGCGCTGTCTACTCGTAAGATAGCAGTACACAAGAACCTCAATCTGAAACAAACATACACATCAGGTACCAGCATTACTTCCCCATAAATAACCACGGTTAATGATTGTTTCAACCTTTAATGGTAAACCACGGTCAAATCGCTAATATTTTTACACAACTAAACACACTTATATAAAACTCAATTTTGTACGCTGCAGCTTTATCAGCGCCAATATTGCAACACTGAAAAACCATACAAAGATCCAAACCCCTAGCAATGAGAATTAAGTGCCTTGTCTAAGGACACAATGTTGCCACAAGCAGGGATCCACTCAGCCACACATGCTCCTCCTTTCTCATACACAAAACACACATAATATAAACAGACAAAAAAATCAATTTCATTGCCAAAAAATCCAAAGAAGGAATCCATGATCATAGTGCAAATTGCCTGGTGACCTGTAATTCCAAGCGACCTCAACACACTTTACAGATGTGCACTGACTGTGATCCAAGCATGGTCAATCCACTATGAGCAACATTGCAAGTTTTGTTTGAATTTACGAGGCGTTAAACCTTGATCAACCTGGATCAGCCCAATTTAAAACATCGCAGGATTAGCTCCATAATAGTTTAGGCAAAGAAAAAAAAAAGGTTTGTCACAGAAACCATCTGTAAAAACGCTATGCGGTATGCGATATTTCTTTTTTTTTTTAATGCTCTAAAATTTTCATCGCGCAACTTACATGTGTGAAGTGCCCAGTTTCTAAGTACAATTCCGCCAGTTTTAACTATGGGAAGTCTTGACAGTTGAAAAAAAAAAATAAAATTCAAGGTAAAATTGCAACAGCAAATGATAGCAACCCGGATCGCTAGATTACTCTCGATAAAAAAAGAGAGAAGAGAGAGAAACAAGCGTGTAGCTCTACGCGCTAAATTCATTTTCACATAGCAATACCCGGGGGTTTCTGAGACAAACCTTTTTTTTCCGGCCTTATTTAAACAGAACCTAAATTTGGCACCACTGAGGTTCGAACTTTTGGCGCTCGGCACTTAAAGAACTTCAAACTTCAGAAAATTTGATGAGTTTCATACCTTGTCAGACAGTTCATTCTCGACATCCTTCTTCACTCGTCTCAACATGAAGGGTTTCAAGATCATGTGTAATCTAGACAGTTGCTCTGTAAACAAAAAATATTTGATTTAATTAAACTTCTGTTAATAACCTAGCCAACCAGGAACCTTAATTAAACACATGCGGAGTGGATTGAAAATTATTTTCTTGGCATGCAGTTTTTCAGACTTCTTGAAGTACAGTCAGCATGTTTGGTTGTTATATTTTGCTTTCATTGGGTGGTAATTTGTTTCCTCTTGAATCCCGATTGCTAGGCGAATGTTGTCTTTTCACAAGTATACCATATGATTATTTTTATTGTGTATCAAATAATTTTATACATTTGCTTTTCATTTTGCTTGGAAAATATGACAAAATAAATGCTCTTGCAATGAATTTTGATTCCTGTCCAATTCAATTCGCCCCAATGGGTCTTGTGTGCTGGGTGCATCCAAATTTCACTGCGAATGTGTTTTGTCCTATTTTACTCGGCAATTGAAATGCATGGTTTTTTTTACCTATAATGAAACAGCCAACCTGTCATTTTGCTTCAACAAGTGTGTCTACATGGCCAATATATGCAATGCCTTATCAACAATTTAATGAAATTAGTTATTCCCAGTTTGTTCATGCGATAGTATACAAATATTGAATGTCTGAGAGTGTAATAGTACAAAATATATCATGAGGTCAAATTTGGACTTTTTTTGGATCAGTCCAAATTTGACCGAATGATATATTTTGTACTATTGCACGTGCATAGGCATTCAATATTTGTTTTATATCATGATATCACACAGGTTTGTTTCATGCCGTGCAATAGTACAAACTATTGCATGGCTCAAATCACTGTAATCATGATATAAAAGAAGATATTGGGGTTTGTATATATTACTTAAAACCACAGGCCAATACAATAATATTGTTTGTATAGCATGCAAACAAACAGTGGATAACAAATTTATCACTTTTAACACTTGATATAATAAAAATGCAACCAAAGTATATCGAAAACAAAACGTCAATCAACCTTGACAAAAAATGATTTAAATCAATCCTGTAATCAATATGTAACCATATCTCATGTTTTATAGAAATCTGCATTCGTAACTTGGACAAACTTGCAATAAAATACAACATACAGTGTGCAATTGTCATTGCCATTTTTAAAATGCACTTGATATTTTTTCCAGACTTGAAACACGCAACACTTATAAATTACTTGAACCTCAAGGATTTAAATTAAAATAAAAAGGGTTTTTTTCACATTTTTGTGTAGAGAGCCACTTGCGTGTTGGCGGTAAAATAAGGACAAAAATACGCATCACAAGTTTTGCGCGGAGATTGCATGCTTTGATGCATGTGCCTTTTGTGCGACAACACATGTTGCTTGTGCAGAGCGTCACAATTTATGGGTGCCGCCATCTTATTGTTTCTCCATATTGGGACACTGGTCGCCTAGAACTGCTCCATATGTGTAGAAAAACAACAGATTTTTTCAAATATTGCTTTTCAAAGATTAATGTTCCACAGACAGCCTGTCCATAGATTAACAATACTAAGAACTTGAAATGTTCTCGAAATTTGTTGTAGAAAATATGTAATGAATAAAAGATCGGTAACACTGCATACAAGGCATATGTCACTTACACAACGCTCATGTGGAAAACTTCAAATGTACATGCAAAAATCTGGCCCATGTTGCTTGCTGATATCAACTGATTTTTATATATATAACATACAGAGAGTCTTATAAGATTGGGCATCGCAGATTGGTGTGAGAGCCCTGATATTCAAGTGACAGTTTGTGATAGCCATCAAGCATTGACTTTCCTCATTCATCAAGTCCTGAGTCAAATATAGTCAAATGAGACAAACCATTGGTTACACAAAACCCCCAATCGTTTAGCTAGCATCAGCTGATCACCAATTATCTTAATGAGAAACTCAGCAGGGGGTTGCAGTGTTAGTTGATGGACCTCAACAAGTGCTCCTGATGCACTGAAGCACCGGGACCTGCAGCACTTGCTTGTCGGGCTTTGCCCTCCGCTCATGCTTTATGTTTATTTTCTAGGTCCATCTAGATGGACTAACAGGGGAGTAGACAAAAAGGCAAATGAAAGCATACCCCTTGAAATAAAAATAAAATGTTTAACAAACAGGAATGCAATCCTGATGATGATTATTTAACAAAATGCTTGATTTCTATATGCAATTAGAAAATCTGCCGAGTGGTATATTAATTCGAACTGATGACTCTCAAACTCAACCTAAGGCTTTGGGTCCAAAGACATTTGCTCGCCTGAGAGATATTCGCTTATCACATTTCCTTACGATTTAATCACTAAAATGGAGAGTTAATTTCTCAACTACTGTCAACAAATATAGTATAACTTGATGACAAATTATAAGAACAAATACTTCTTCCCATCAGAGCCTTTAAATTACATATCTCTGTTCGGAGTGAACTATTTATATATTCTATAAACCTTGAAGTATGCAACAAACAATCAGACTCTGTAACAAGATCCATATCATATCCCTTGTATTCTACAGCATTGTGAACTGGCAGTTTTGCATTGTAAGAGACTAGGTATGATTGATCAGGATTGATTAAGACCAAATCACTGCGTATTAATATTTTTGTACATGAATCTTTCATCATTTTGGTATTATTTTGAGCTATACCACCTGGGCAAACAGTGAAGATAATTTAA
>JXSR01S073280.1:67784-77830 GCA_000969725.1 Ophiothrix spiculata
GAATTCGTACGCAACCAATTAACGAGAACGCGAACTTAACATTCTGGTTATTGTGTTGAAGAGTCACTTTTTCTTTCGGCAATTGCCGGAAAGTGTAAAATCAGCTTCGGAAATTCTCGGATAGTCTTGTTTTGAAAAGGTCTATACCACTTGTTTCAATGCAAGCCAAGCTTAGTGCAAAGAATGGACTTTTATCATTCTTTCATGCCATCTGCTGTATCAATCAATTTGTGTGTGGTTGTTCGCAGAGAAAGTTGTTGGATGGAAATGCATCTGATTATAATGCATGTGTTTTGAGTATGAATAAACAACATAAGTCTACCTGGACTTTAGCAAGAAACTGAAAATTCAAAGTAATGAAACCCAGTAACATTCTCCTTTAAATTAATGACTTAGCAAAATTTTCAAGTTATCTAGTTTCATTAAGAACATTAACAACAGCTTACGGTAATGACGAATGGAAATGTCAGGAATGAATTCTTGGTTTCCTGCAGTGAGGAAATCTGATTGTCTGCACCAATGTCAACAGTGACAAATCAAGATTTTACTAACTCTATCAAGATCTTACTTGTATATAAACAGATGGATCAGATATCCAAGGATCATAGCAGCATTGAACACCAGATAAGACTTGACTTAACATCGCTTCTGTAATTGCTCGGTCACGTTCCGTTTTAATCATATTTCTTTTTCTCGGGAGATGCATTTTTAATGCAACAACTCTGATGTGACTATTTCAAGACATAATTATCAAAACCTCAAGTGTGGATCGAGTATTACATCACATAAGAGAGAACTCATCTTTAAGTCATTTCTAATCTTCGCTCTCTGGCACATCTCACAAGATCACAATGAAAGGTAAGACTCTTAAGACAATTTTGTATTCACAATTTGTAGTATGACATTAAGATCGATAGCTGTCTGAGTCGTGTTATGTCTCACGGAATCTGCGCTGTGAACCACAATCGAACTGATCAACATGCACACTTTATGGGTAGGAAAGCAACTGACAAGCCAAGTGAGGGTCTGTAACCAGGCCAACATTATTTAAGATGAAGAAATTATGATATGCATAACTTTAACACTTCGTCATTTTGGTTCATTTTTGTGACATTTTATGATTTTCTACCCAGATTGAATCATACAAACAAAATAGATATACTATTCTTTTTGTTTTTACTTTTTGCATGATTTTATACTTTTAATTGTTTTCTTTAACTATACAATTAAATATGTAACAATTGTTTAAGTCAGTGTTATGATGCAAAAATCATCGTTTTAAGATCATTTACTCATAAAACATGAGATATATATATTCTTTCTGTTTTTAGCAAAAAACCTGCCAAATTTTCAGACAAAGTAGATTTTTATCAGTACGTCTACATTTTTAACATTTATTTTTATCTTGTATCAGAAAATTTCTTAAGGAATACACGTTAAGTTTTCAAAGCAGATTTTGCACTTTTGAGTATTTTCAGTAGCATAGTAAACAGATACCTAAATGGTTTTTTTAATAAATATTTTGTTAACTAAACATTTAATAAGTGTCTGAATAATGTGCAGAATCTTATTGTTGTACTTTTTATAAAGATATTTAAAGATGCTCGCAGTGATAAATTTAATCATCAAATGGTGGTAATACACAACCTGCTGTGGCTAAGTGCCGCGATTAGTTTTGACAAAACATGCGTATAGTATCTAAGTATAAGATTAATGCCTTATACGCAAAACACCAGTTGCGTACACAAAGGCCCCCCCCCCCCCAGTCATGAGAAAAGTCGGAGGGAAAGAGGTAAAGATGGGGGAAAAGAGGCAGTCGGAGGAAAAGAGAAGGGTTCTTAGTAGTATTTTCCACTAAACATGCCAAACAAAATTGGTGGAAATGTTTAAAAAATCGTTAACAATGTTATTACGTCATGTAATTTTTGTTGAGAAATTGAAATTCATATCGATATGAGTCGCATGTGCGATTGTGAGACCTTTTTTTTTGCTTGTCAATTTTCGAATACGCCAACAAATTTTGGGTGTACCTTTTGGGCCTCATTAGTCGGTGGAACTTCGTATCTAGCCCCAGCGGTCAAAAATTCCTGCGCACACCACTGCAAAACACAATTTCGCATACTTGTGATTTAAGCATTGTAATTCCAGGAAGCACTGAGCAAAAATAACAATAGTACGGAATGCAAACGATTACTCACAAACCAGCAGGTCTTCAGAGGAGCAAGTTTTAAAAAATGTCTTCAAATACTGAAAAAAACCCCATTAATTTTCAAATATTTCCTACCGATAGAATTATATTATTTTGACTGGTCAACCACAAGGGTAAAGTGATTTTCATCACTCGATATAGTAAAGAAAGGGTTATATAACTCTAAATTGATCAAAAAGTCAATTACATCACATCTCCAAAGGCTAACACTTTTAAGTTATCAACCACAAACTGATGACAAAATAACATAGGTCATTGAATAAAACAAATGATGTAGGTCATCAAAAAAACCACACAGTTTTATTCAATGACCTACGTCATTTTGTCGTCAGCTAACGTTGGGATCGGGACCCGGGAATTCGAGTCCCGCCCGTGATAGTCGCGACTCGGGAACAAAAAAATGTTCCCGATACCCGAAAGTGGTACCAATTTAAAAGTACCAACTTTTCATTTTCGTAGTAGGTGTAATTGAACTTACAATTTACGTATGCAAGCTGTAGTAATCCATTTTAATGTATTTCCAATGATCCGAAAGTAGTGTTGTACCGGTACACGAACGCAAGATTCGTGTTCCGTAAGAAATATGCGGTAGACGAAAACACGAAACAAACCAAAGCTGTCCGATAAAATGTCATTTTATCAGCAAAAAAATTATGCTTCGATCGCGAAAAATGAACTTGTTTTGTTATGTCATTATTAATGTCACTAGATGGCGATGTTCTTATTTTCATAAACTACTAACTATCACACTTACACATGCGCAGTTCATAACAAGATCGAATCACCGAGTCACGCGATCTTTTCCCACCGGTACTAGTAGCATTGCATTGGAGCAACGTAAAACTGGGTACCGCTGAAATGATGCCGTTTACTTCCGGGTTTTATTTGCGTAAATAACATGAAAAAAGCAACATTTGATCTTGATTTTATCGCAATTATCTTTACTTTTCCTTCATTTTATAATATTTTTGGTTGCAACAATGTATTAGTAAAAATTTTGGTCTATAACAGTTCGAATTATAGTAATGCAGTAACAAATTCTCCATCATCTAAAAATTGAACCGTGTACCACATGGTGTACACGAAACACGACCAACAAGCTTAGCTAGTGGACAAAAAGAACACAGCGCAACCGGAGTTCGACCACGAATTTCACATTGAAAATAATAAAATTTAAGGACATCGTAGGGGTCTGATTGCCCAAAACGTGGTCATTGGACCCCTGGATCCCTTGAAACGCTATCCCTGGCTACTACGGAAGTTACCACCTCGATTGTCTTAAAAGCTTTACAAGCAACAAACAAAAACCTAAAGAAAGCAGCTTACAGCGACCTTAAAGCAACATTGGGGCTTTCCATACAGGAGCGTCAAATCTAGATGCATGTAGATGAATGTAGACTTCCAAAGGCAGATTGTGTTCAAACGGTCGCGCATGAATCTCGACTTTACTACTGTGGTGCGTATTGACAAGCTTGAGCGTGTGAGCGGAAATAACACAATTACACGTATGTGCACGCGAAGTCACTTACGCTTGTGCGATCTTACTGAAGTCCAGTTTAATCTAGATGGATCTGGATGTGAGAAATACAGATTGATTTGCTTGTGTGGAGAGCCCCATTATAAAGTGTTAAAATTGAAATGCCACCTGTTACCCATACCCATGACTTTTGATTTTTTTAGCTTATTGGGTTTGTTTTTGGTAGATTATACCCTCCAAATGATTTGGATTAAATATGCTTACTTTTTCTGTTATGACCATTTGTTGAATGAAATTCGGGATCCCGAATTTAATTCCACGTGTATCAGTATAGGAAAGCAAGCATGTACTTTTTATCCATTTTTCCGTGGCAAAACAAATTTTTGACAAAATACACTTGAAAATGCTTTTATAGGTTTTTCAGGTCAAATGTCCATGATATCAGAGCGATAGTCATATCTGGCAATTCAAATGTGAATAGGAAAACCAAATGTCAAAACAATGAAAGATATACAGATCAAATGTCCACCGTAAAACATTAATATCACAGTAGTTAATTCAAATGTCAATAGGAAATTCAAATGTCCACACAATAGAAATTGTTACATAATACCTTGATCATCAGACCGTCAAACGTGAGTTAGGTAAATCAAATGTTACATAGATAAATCAAATGTCACTTTGACACAAAAGCAAAAGAATTCCTGATAAATTATGATCATGAATGCATGATGAAAAATTGAATTACAGCTCACCTCCAACCAACCACTCACAGTAATTCAACTTAAATAAAATTAAAAACATGTAGCAAAAATATAAAATATGAAGTTCAAATACAAGTCTGGGTAGATCAATGGGTCAAATCAACTTATTTTTCACTGTCAGTATTGAGGATTTCCAAGCCTAATTTTGTATGTATCTGTACCCTAAATGAATGGGTGAAAATAACCTTCTTTCTCTTCAGATTTCTAGCCAAGATGTATTTGTATTCCATAATCATTACAGGGAATATAGGCCCATCATGTACTGTATTTAAATGCTTTAGTTAGTACACGTGGGACTTCAAAAACCCCTTTTCAATTAAAATGTTAAATGAACAATGAACATTTGTATTGATGTAAAATTAAAATATTGGATGGATAATGATGACATATTTTACCGCATTTATTTACTCATGATTGGATACGGAGTCAAATCAAAAAAACATTGAATGCAAATTCAAGCCATATAAATAGACTTTTTGAACACAAATTCAGACTTAATTACAAGATGCAAGTAGAAACTATAAAAAAGTGATAATTGAAATCACTATTAAACATTTGGTTTCACAGTTGTGAAATTAATCAAACTAATTTGACATTATTTAGCAATATGGACATTTGAAGTGCCTTAAGTTGGTATTTGCTGTGTGTGATATTAATATATTAACATATACAAATGTTGACATTTATTTTCATATTTATGTATGTTGCCATTTGCCAAGATGAATTAATACATTTATTTACCTATTTGGACAATTGAATTTGCCTATTCAGATCATTGGGTGAAATAAGTGGATATTTGACCTGAAAGACCTATAGATTTCTTCATTTTAGGCTGTTTATACTCAAAACCATTTCTGATCAAAATCTTATATAGGTTTTTCAGGTCAAATATCCACTTATTTCGACCAATGATCTAAATAGGCAAATCAAATGTCCAAATAAGTAAATAAATGGCAACATACGGAAATGTGAAATGTCAACATTGGTATATACTAATGTATTAATACCACACAGCAAATACCAACCTAAGGCACTTCATATGTCCATATTCTCAGAAAATGTCAAATTAGTTTGATCAATGTCACAATTGTGAAATCAAATGTTAATTGTTAGCTTCGACCTGAACTTTACAATTAAGTCATAATTTGTGTTCAAAATGTCCATTTCTGTTATTAAATATAAAGTAACGTAGTCTATTTCATTTATTCCATGTGTACAAACGCGTACAAACTATATGAACCATTTAATTTACCTGTTCTGTTTCAATACTTTTTCCCTCTCTATGATACGCTCGTATATGCCTATATCATCCCCTATAATGATTATGGAAGACAAAATTATTGTTGAAACATCTTGGCTATAAATCTGAAGAGAAAGACAATTATTTTCACTCGTTCATTTCGGATACAGAGACATACAAAATAAAGGCTTCAAAATCCTTAATACTTGAAGTGAATGGTAAGTTACTTTGACCCTTCTACCCAGAGTTGTATTTGTACTTCATTATTTTATACTTTCTGTACACGTTTTTAATTTTATTGAAGTCGGGTTATTTTGAGTGGTGGATTTTGGATGGAACTTATTTTGTTTCATAAGGGCATGCTTACTTCAGATCTATCTGGCCTTTTAAATGTAAAGTTGATGATAGTGAAATAAAGTTTGATTAAGTTTTGTTTGCTTTTGTGTCAAAGTGACATTTGATTTATCTATGTAACATTTGATATACCTAACTCACGTTTGACGGTCAGATGATCAAGGTATTGTGTAACAATTTCTATTGTGTGGACATTTGAATTTCCTAATGACATTTGAATTAACTACTGTGATATTAATGTTTTACAGTGGACATTTTGATCTAATATATTTTCATTGTTTTGAAATTTGGTTTTCCTATTGACATTTGAAATGCCATATATGACTATTGCTCTGATACCATGGACATTTGACCTGAAATACCTGTAGTATTGCTTTAAGGTCTCATTTTTCAAATTGGAATCCACTTGTGTTACACAAGCGCTAAAATTTTCCTGCATAGTTGTTAGAACACCTTGGGTAAAAGCCAATATAACTCAAAAATCCTGTATCTAAAGCATACAAAAGTTATAGACTTGGTTATATCTGCTTAAATGCTTGACAATTTTGTTTCACAACGGAGGCCTAAAGGCCACACCTCGCTCATCAGAAACTAGTAGCAGAAGGAACATTACACATTATACCAATACATATTGCTTAAATAAAAATATATATCATCATGAAAATAGCCGATTTAATCTACTATTTCCATGATATCATAAACTTGTTAAGTGTTACAGTTATAAAGTGTCATTCGCTAATCCAATTAAGGGAATGTTCATTGATGATCATGTCCATAAAAGCTATAATCTAAGGTCTATTATTGTGAACATAATTACTCAGCAAATATTTTTTTCCTATGTCAGTATGTATTATGCTCCCGGATACCCTGGTCACATAACCTTGCAGCGAGGTTACGATGTGTTTACAGCATTATATAGAATAAAGCGAACACCGGTCAAGGTGCCTGTGCGGAGACTGGTCGGTGTCCTTGAGCCTTAGAGACGCTGGAAGCATGCCGCAAGAATTTAATTCTGAGCCAAAACCTTGCGACTTGTATACGATGTCTTCAGTTATGGTCACATAACCACCGGTTGCCGACCAGTGACCGACTGGGCATCGCAGGTGTAATACTGATGTCACTAAGCCATTGCGGCATTACAGCGCTGCTGCGTTGCAGCTTCCTTCGGCTTATGTGACCATAGTATTAGGGCTGAGCACTTTACCAATTAGATGGTTTTAAATATACTTGAATTTTACTGTACATTTAAAGCATTTAAAGTACACTTCATCAAAATTCAAATATACATAGTGGTCAATGAAATTTACAGGTTGGCAAAAACAAAAATTAATTATAATTAAACATAAGTATATTTTGTTTAATTCTCCTGTTTATACCTATATATATAGCTGTTGGTTAAATGCATTGCTAGTGGAACTTTGAACTGATTCAAATACCCACAAATACCCACCCATAAATGTGACCCGTCATATCGAAAGGTACCTTAAGGGTCCCAAAATCAAAATTTGGTCTCATCTAAAAGATAAGATTTTAAGCTTTAAAATGACACCTTACTTTTGGTTATTGGATGTTCCATTGCAAAGTTACATCCAAATTGATAAAAGGAATCAGGCTGATTTGGAAAACTATAGTTCTGAGAAAATTGAATTTAAAGTTTTTGTACTGATTAAAACTTGAATGGAGAGAGGATTTTTATCTGGGTTTTTATACATTTTTTGTATGTTTTAGATGTTGGATTTTGATTAAAATGATAGAATACACTTCAAAGGTAACGTTTCAGATGAAATTAGAAATTCGACCTTGGACGTGATTTTTGACTATGCTCAGCTTCAATGGCCCGTATCTCGTAATTTACTATGCCGACCTTAAGGTACCTTATGATATGACGAGTCACAATTGTTCGAAAAACACAATATCATTTTTTTGCATTATTTGTTACCTTACCATATTACCTTAAATTACAGGTAACAAAATATAACAAAAAATGCAATGTTTTTTTATTAGTTAAGAGAGAAAATAAAAGGGTTATCTTCACATTTTTCAGTGAAAAACCCACATGGCTGTTGGCAGGAAAATAAGGACCTAGATACGCATCTTATGTTTTGCGCTGAGATTGCGTGCCCTGATGCACGTGCCTTTGGCGCGGCAACATTTTGCGGCAAGAAATGTTGATTGTGTGGATGAACGTGCTACATTATTATTCTTGCATGAGCACAGTTTTTGAAATCCTGCAATATTATTCCCAAAATTGTTAACAAAGACCTAATAATTCAACATTGATATTTTAGCTTTTTATATTTTCAATACCAACGCCTAAAAATTGGATCTGAAAATTGGGAATGGTACTAAACACAATGGGCCATATTCCAGAACGATGTTTACCTCTAAACGTAATTCTAACGATGGCCTTATTACTTATTATATTTAAAGCTCAAATAGCGGCAAGGAAATCCTTGGCCAAGGTTTGCAAGATACAGCCAAAAAAATTTGCCTAATCAAACAAGGACTCACATAGCCAACTAAAACTGTTAAATAAATCTGACCATCTGACAGAGGATCCTCATGGAAAGCAGTGCTAGACACTGACGAGACTATCCTCTATAAATATGTCATATTTATTTATTTATTTACACCTCACGCCATTTGTCTTCACATCATCACCTTTTCGTTGCTAAAGTCAATTAACATCTACTTTGTTATATTCACTCTTACAGGATTGGGGAGACTTCCATGGAAGCTTATCTGCACAATTCTAATCATGAAGAATTCATCAGCAACAATGCCATCTGACACTCAACCTCAGACACACTGTAATAGTTGTTGCCATGGGCCGGCAGGAGTTCAAGGTACACCAGGCATTCCGGGTGTACCTGGCGCCAACGGAATGCCCGGAAATCTTGGCCCAAAAGGAGACAGAGGAGAAAGCATTAAAGGAGACAAAGGAGAAAGCATCAAGGGAGATGCTGGCATTCGCGGAATGAAAGGAGACTCAGGAAGTTCTGGCATGAAAGGAGATAGTGGAGAACATGGTTTACGTGGTCTTCCCGGGAAGATCGGACCTCAAGGGTCTCCAGGACAAATCGGTTCTCCTGGCACACCAGGGGTTAAAGGTCAAAAAGGTGAGATGAGCCAGAGTCGTATCTCAGCATTCTCGGCAGGGAGACGTACCAGCTTCACACCTTCATCTGCTGATGTAGCTTTACCATTTGAAATCATACATACCAATGTGGGTGAGGATTTCAATGCAGACAATGGTCACTTCACATGTGAAGTACCAGGCATTTATATGTTCACTTATAATGTTTTAACTCATACAGGAAGATCCTACATTAGCCTAATGAAAAACAGTGATAAAATTAACAGCATATATAGAACTGCTGAATCATTTCATGCAATGGTTGGCAATGTAGCAGTGTTGGAGCTGGAAGCAGGTGATCAAGTATGGCTCAAGTGTCGTATCGCAGGAGAGAAAATCTATAGTGATGGTGACATTTATACTACGTTTACCGGTATGATTATGCATGAAATGTAAGAATTTTAGAATGAATTAAAATAGCATAGCTGCATTACCTTGGAAAAATAAAAGCTATTTTCAGTAAGGAAATGCCTACAACAACATATTCTTTTGCTTAAACTAGTTATCGAGTGAAAACGAGATACTGTTTTCGTATGAGATTTTGTGTAGCATTTTAGGTGTTTCTAGAATGATTTTGAAAAAAAAAATGATTCAAACATCCTGAGCAAATAAAGTGTTCATTTTACTCATTTTCCAGATCTTCATCATGATTTAATGTCTAAAAATTACTGATTAAATTTTTGTTGAATTTTGACATGAAATAGCGGGTATATTTTGTTAAAACGGTACAAATATCGGAGGGAAATGTTGCTTTTTGCCGTGTGAAGCAGTCACATTGGACTGGCCAGTAGCTGCTTAGTCTTACGTGAAATCATGCGCTCGTTAAGCAAACACCAAAGTTGTTTTGGTTAAAAGGATGTCCTTGT
>JXSR01S073280.1:86666-97417 GCA_000969725.1 Ophiothrix spiculata
GAGGTCGCGCATGTAAACATCGCCATTTTGTCAATCTCTTCACCAAAGCCTTCCACTTACGAACGTTTGCCGTGTAGTTTGATAGGGCGAGTGAGCTGTCAAGTTGAGTAATTCTACTGGTCAAAATTTTGACTAATTTTGATCAGCCAATACCATGCGGTGATATGATGGGCAGTCTGAACCATATAGTGAAGCGCTCACATCGAGGGTACCAGCGTACCCTACTTACACCATAATGTCTAAGCACAAAATATATACATCATCATGATCATCATCACATAAATTTACCTGAGCAGAAGCTGATTGTGCAATATCATCACTTGCAAATAAAGAGTTATAATTTAAGTCATCTAAAACAGAAATGATTCAAAAAGTTGTTGGTAACATTCACTGTTGTCACAGAGTTGGACATTTAGTAATTTTTAACCAAAAATTCACATTTTCCTTCACAGAAATTGAAAAGTAGTACAAAATAACTAGAATGTGTTGCATAATAAAGTTTTGAACCCATTCTCAAAATTTCATTTCATTTTGGTTGAAATTTAGCTAATTTTGAGCTCATTTATTCTGTAATTTTGAGGAGCTGATCTACACCCTTTGCTTCCGAGGCATGAAATTAGAATCCCAGTTTGGGGGTTTCTTTACATTCACGTAATATTGGATTTACCATGATAATATGCCGCGGTAGTAAGGACCCCTCATCTAGACCCTCTCGCGAAACACAAAAACCAAGTTTTTTTTTAAATCATAAGACTTTTTGAAATTGTACCTGGATCGCAAAAGTGCTGGGTTTGCATACTACGGCGCGTATATATTTAGCGCCCATTATTTATCTGTACATTTTCTTGCCCTTTTTTGACAAAAATAATACAAAACGAGTTTGGTGACCATATATTTCTTTTCAAAAAATTGAAGATTTTATTAACTGGTGCGCACCATATCAAAACATTTTTAAAAATCTATGAATTATTTTTTCATGTTTAAATAGCAACATTTATCCAGCATAAGATGTGGTTTTCCATAGGCATGTTTGGGTTGTGTACACAATTAAGATTTCAAAACGTGAGAAAATATGTTCCAACTTATTGATTAAAAACAAATTCGGTTACCCCCTCCCTCCACATCATTTCCGATTTGTGTTATGCATCAATTAAATAATCTCTGAAGTTCAAGCGGTTTCTATGAAAAAAAATGGTTCTAACCATTTGTAGGTGTAGGTTCCAATCACATTCTCATCCCCCATGGTTCATCTGGAAATAGTACATTTTATGATTTAAATATACAGCCAATATTTTTCTGATTTATTAGTTATTTAGGACTCCTAGCTTTTATGTGAGATACTCCCACCCCATTCCACTGCCTGCTATATCCTGGAGCACATGTCCAAAATAAACCATAACAAAATGGGAGTACAACAAAGGTCTACAAAATAAAATAACCATTATAAAGCTGCACTATCTGTGCTACAAACCAGGCATCGCTATTACTGTTCACCAAAAGTAAATGCAAAATTTATATCCATGTCAATAAGCAAGTATAGCAGTTATATACGTATACACATGTGTCAGAAGAATTTCCATGGCTAAATATGTGAAATGATGCATGACAACTTTTGCTTTTTTATAGTGGTTCATTGATATATGGTGGTGTACTGTGAAGAGGGTTCATGGAAAATATAGTTCCATCATTCTTATTTAGTGATCAACAAAATATCTTCATCAAGAGAGTATCTAAATCAATGCAAACCTTAATTTGTGAAAATCTCTTATTAAAAGGTTTATTTTGATTATCAATTTTTGTGTTAAAAATGTTTGTTTCTTATCTCATATGTAAATGCTTTTTCCTTTACTATTTATATACATGCACTCCCTGTTTGTGTGAATGGATTATGCCAGTTTCTGCCACACCCATTCTAATGTATTATTAATTTCCTTTGTTATTGCAACCTTGAGCTAATTTAGAAGTAACATTGTGTGGCAAAAACACTTACATTGGGCCCAATATCATGTGGGTTTTTAATACAAAACATAAGCTTGTTGCCAGTTTATTCATATGCTGGGAGTGCAAATAAACCTATTTATGATGCAAAGTTGGTCTTAGGGCACCTTACGGTGCAAAAATCTTTATTTGTATGTTGTAGTGGTCTTTGACAGAGTCTTTTTTATACTTTTGTTACTTGGTTTCTGTGTATATCATGCATTGTATACGTATTTTAAAAGGTGTGGGCTACTTTCGGGCCTTATTGGTTCTCCAGCTCATTCCTCCATTTGTCATTCTCTTTATTTTACTGTTATTTTGAAGTGTTTATGTCTATATCTTATTATTGATGGAAATAAAAACTTTGTTTACACTGATATGCCTTCACGAGCACAGCATATCATTTATTGATTGTTTTCTTACTTTGCACATCCTATTTTTGGTTGGCCAGTCAAATTATGTCATGCAGGGCGCACAACACTAAACAATTAGCACTCGCAATCCGGCATTTCTAAAATCGGCAAAATTGACTGCCCTTCTAAAAACAGGAGTTCAAAACGTATAGAAGGGCAATATATTTGGTCAATATTTTGTTCTAATTATAAAGTTAGGTTTATTTAAAGATGATCTGATGCCATTTTTGATCTCAAGATTAATTTAGTAAAATTTAAAGGGTTTTCCTTAATTTGCGCTTGATTCTGGAAATACAAAATTCGGCTGTCGGTGATAGGGGGCGTTATACTTCAGCGTCCAGTTTCTCGAAAATTTTGCCTTGAAGGTGTACTTTTATCATCATTTTGTGTTAGAAGAGATCATAATCATCTGAGAAAAGGCAGTGTTGAAGCAACCAGTTGCTTTATTATTGAGTTCTCGGGTGTTTTTAGGAAGCCATTTTGTACAGTAAGTCAATGGGAAGCCCTATTGTGGTGTGACGCCTGCACAAATCATTTTTCACGTCCAGTGAACCAAATAAAATTAATTCATACAAATGCACCGGTCAACTATGGTAGGCATGAGGGCCCATCATGCATTGCTTTAAACTAAATTGCTGGTTTTTGCATTCTCTCCAGTAGCCTACCACATGTGCTTACAGTACTCTTCACATCCATTGCAATGCATGTAGGGATAGCGCTCAGAATTCTTCTCGCAAAATGGCTGAAAATGACCATTTTGCCATTGCATTTTTTGTGTGTGTGGATTTTTAGGTCAAAAGCGCAGTCACTTCCAATTATGGCAAATCTTTAAAGTATGATTTTTATATTAAATTATTCTTTAAAAGATGTATATATACTGTGTGAAAAATTTCATTAAAATAAATTCATAGTAATAGAGAGAACAGAGACAGGCAAATTAACAGCTGTCTTGCCATGCTTGTAAGAGGCGTGTAAACTTTCTGTTGAACAGATACATGTAAGTTTTCCATATGTTGCCCACTGAATCTCATAAATATAACTGCTTGGTTAATTGGTTTACGCTATTACCGTCAACAATAATATAAAAGTAATTCATTAGTTCTCTGTAGTATTTGTGGCTTCTGAATTCACTTTTCTCCGGTTCAATTCCCATTTTTCCATAATGTGTTTTTATATATTGTTATAAATAGTAGTTAAAGACACATGGTCAGAATGCTCAAGTTTAGATTTGGCAATTTTTGGCAAGAAACTGAAAATTCAAAATAATGAAACCTAGTAATATTCTCCTTCCAAATCAATGACTTTGCAAAACTTTCAAGTTATTTATCTTGTTTCATTAAGAACATTAACAACAGCTTAAGGTAATGACGAATGGAAATGTCAGGAATGAATTCTTGGTTTCCTGCAATGAGGAAATCTGATTGTCAGCAGCAATGTCAACAGTGACAAATCAAGATTTTACTTTCTCTATCATGATTTCACCTGTATATAAATGGATGGATCAGATATCCAAGAATCATAGTGGCGCTGAACACCAGATAAGACTTTGCTTAACATCGTTTCTGTGATTGTTTGGTCATGTTCAGTTTTAATCATATTTCTTTTTCTTGGGAGCTGCATTCTAATACAACAATGCTGATGTGACTATTTCAAGACATAAACACCAAAACCTAAATAGTGGATCGAGTATTACATCACATAAGAGAGAACTCATCTTAAAGTCATTTCTAATCTTTGCTCTCTGGCAGACCTCACAAGATCACAATGAAAGGTAAGACACAATTTTGTATTTCCGATAGAAATATAACATCATGATCGATAGCTGTCTGAGTTGGGTTATGTCTCACGCTATCTGTGCTGTGAACCACAATCGAACTGATCAACATGCAAACTTTATGGGTAGGAAAGCAACTGAGAAGCCAAGTGTGAGTTCGTAACTAGGACTGTATTATCTATGATGACAAATTTGAATCATATGCATAACTTTATCAAAAGTAACATTAGTTGTGTCCACACCATAATATTTTCAAGAAATTAAGATTCCATGGCACAAATAGGTCATTCAGTGCCATGCAAACAGTTGTGCGACATGACTTGCCGTATCCAATCTCATTCGCAAGCATAGAATATTATGTGGTTCAGGTATTATGCTATGCTGGATTCACGCTTTTTAGAAAATATTACGACTGGATTGTTATCACATGTTCAAGTCAAAAAATCCTCCTCGTTATTTTGGTTCATTTTTTGTGACATATTTTATGATTTTATACCAGGATTGATTCATGTATACAAACAAATTGAATAACATGCATCTTTTAGTTTAAAACAATTGTTTTACTTCAGCATTATTTGTGATTGTCCATTTCAAAACTTCGTTTTGGACACTAGTCACCAACTGGTCAAAAAAATTGTTTCACACCAGCAATTGTGTCAAATGCGTCTGTTTTGTTTTAACAGAACATATCATTTAATGTTTAGTCCAGAGACCTACAAAAGTATACATTTTTGGAAAGCTTATAGATCAGGGATTTATATGGTTCTATTTTCAAACCAAATTATACAAGGTGTGTTAGAATATATCGGGTGGAACATTAAAAAGTCAAAAATTATAATTACCCATTGTATAGTAATTAGCATATTGCATGAAGACCGTGATAATATACAACAACAACGAACTTGGTTCTAATACACCATTATTGGTGTTGCATTAATAATGCAAATACAAGTCACCATCTGTCTAGGTTAAATAGGTACAGGGTGATCAAAATTAAAGCCAAATTTAGTGATTTAAGCATACTTTTCATATTTTTGTTGGATATTGTGAGTTTTGTGAACTGATTTAACTTGACTCTAGTTAGAAGCAAATAGAAAACAAAGCAAATGGTAGTTCATAGAAGCAAGACACTCATTTTGACATTTTGGATCATACAGGGTGACGTACTTGTGCATATTTTGTAAGCACTATATATACATTCCTTAAAACATACGTGAATAAAATTAAGATACATACTGAAAGTATTCCTTTTCAGTGTTTGATCACAGACCCAAGGGTCTATGGTTTGACAAATAAAAAATATTGGTGACCTTTGCTCATTGATGTATATGTGAGTTAAAATACACATTAAATTTTACGGTGCCGTAAAATTATACACTTATTGCTATTAACTAAAATGTACATTTTCCAGCCAATTAAAATTATTCTGTAGATATTTCTGATATATTTTGAATCATGAAACTGAAACACTGCCTTGAATAGATATGCACCCAGCTGTATAAAAAGCTTTGTTTTGATTTGTGAAAGGACATAGAAGTGCATTCAGCTGTGCATAATGACCTTCATACCATCCCATTCAAATAGCAAAGCAACTGTACTCAAAAAATGATATTTGTGCAAAATGTTTTATTTGTCATGTATAGCTATGTATAGTACTATGTACATAAATTCTCTACAAATACCAAGCTAAAACTACTGTAATTACTCAAAATAACCTTGATAATCAGTGCAGTAATTAAAGTTTGCACTTTACAGCACACAATATCAAAATTTGACAGCTCTACCATTTATAGATCTCACATAACAAGCCTTCAAATCTTCGTACTTTTCCGCAATTTTGTGTATAAAGCTATGGGTGCCACCCCCACCGGCTCCACCCTTGACCCCCTCAACATTTTGGTCAATTACTTCACTATTGCTAAACCTGTGGCTTTAATTCTGTTTTTATTTAGTACCTGGATAAATTATCTTTAATATGATACCAAAAGTGTTATGGTTCGGTGACAACTTCTATCAAAAATAAAGACATTTGTCATGATTTTAATGATTTCTTGAAACGGCTCCACCTTATTTGATATACCTATTCGTGACTTAGGTCCTTTTGCACTACACATGAAAATATGTGTCAAGGTCGTAATTTGCCAAAATTGATTTTTTGACAGATTCAATATCCTTGTGCTTACATTTTTTAAGACAAATGATTGGAAATATGAAATACACCTGCATATTTTGAGAACAATCAATAGGAAACAAAGAGCTTACTGATCTTTGAACGCAATTATCTCGGTTTCACATATTACTCCTGGACAACCTTTGATGGGCAATAACTGGAATTTAACTGGAATTTCTGGGAATTGAGTGAAGTTCATTGAGGTGTCATTTTAATCCTTATACCATGGTCTTTGCAAATATTTAAAAACGTGAAAATGACAAGAGGCTGCATTTATGGCTGGTTTGGGATGGACAGTCACATTTTATACTTTAACTTGTTTTCTTTTACTACACAATTAGTAACGGTATTATGAGGCAAAAACATCTTTTCATGGTCCATTTATCAAAAAAACATGAGACTTATATTCTTTTTATTTTTAGCAAAAAACTGCAAAATTTTCAGACAGAGTAAATATTCTATCAATATTTTAAACCTTATTTTAATCTTGTATCAGTTATTTCTTTAGGAATATACTTTAATTTTACAAAGTAGATCTTGCAATTTGAATATTTTCAATACCGTAGCGTAGTAAATATGTGATGGCTCGCCCCAAAAAGGGGGACTTTGTGATAGAACACTTTTCAAGAAACTAGTGAAATAGGCAGCAAAAAATAAAGAAAATAATAGGAATTTCCAGCTGATATTTTTGTAAAATTATTTTCAACAAGTAAGATGTCATTTTAAAGCCTAGAAAGTGCTGTAACAGAAAAAATGATAAAATCAAAATTGTTATCATCTGCAAAGTCCCTCTTTCTGGGTGAGCCGTCACAAATATAGGCCTACCTCGTATGATTTTGTAAAATATTTTGTTAACCAAACATTTATATGAGTGTCAAAATGATAAAATCAAAATTGTTATCATCTGCAAAGTCCCCCTTTCTGGGTGAGCCGTCACAAATATAGGCCTACCTCGTATGATTTTGTAAAATATTTTGTTAACCAAACATTAATATGAGTGTCTGAAAATTGTGCGTAAGATTTGTGCCTAAATACGCAAAACACAATGTTAATGTTCCATATTTGTGATTTACGCATTGTAATTTCAGGAAGCGCCGAGCAAAACAAAGTAAACAAGTACTCACAAACCAGCAGGTTATTTAAAGTGGGTCTTCCAATACAAAAAAACCAAACATTGATTTATCAAATATTTCCTACCGGTAGAATTACACTATTTTTGGAAGGTCAATCACAAAGGTAAAGTGATATTCTGCACTCAACATAATAAAAAAGTGGTTATACTAGCAAGATGCCCGCGCTTCGTGCGGGCCCTTGCTAGTTGATTAAAGCATACTATTTTGAACTTATTAACATTTTTCATACATAATTGATAGTGTTTAATTTATTTTAATGTATAGTTTGGTTTTCCCTAAGCTTAAAAGTGTCCCCGATCATTGAATTTTGAGTTTAATTTTCCCGTATAAATGTATTTTTATGTTCTCATTTTGGATATTATCCTGCATTTCTGATCACATTTTTCCCCATGGTGCCCTCTGCTCCTGTGAATCATCCCATATCATCGTGATAATCCTGCCGTAAGTTCCTCGTTTTCTCTGTCAGTTAATCTTCCCGTTACCTTAACCAGGCTTCCCTCGTCCCGTACATGAATACACAAAAAGTTCAATTTTCCTGTATAAAGTTTTTTTGATGTTCTTATTCTGTTTATCATCTTGCATTTCTGACCACATATTTTCCCCGTGATGCTCTCTGCTCCCGTGAATCATCCTGTATCATTTTGATAACCCTGCAAGTGTTTATTCTGTTTTCTCTGTAAGTTAATTGTCCCGTAACCTTAACCTGGCTCCCCCGTCCCGTACATGAATACACAAAAAAGTTGTATTTTCCCGTATAAAGTTTTTTTGATGTTCTTATTCTGTATACATGTATCATCTTGCATTTCTGATCACAATTTTTCCTCGTGATGCCATCTCCCGTGAATCATCCCGTATCATCGTGCATAATGCTGCGTAAGTCCACCGTTTTCCCTGTCAGTTAATTTTCCCGTACAGGCCTTAAACCTGGCATTGCCGCTTACCGTGCGTCGTTGTTATTGCGTGCATAATGTCTTTGGATGTGTTTTGTTTACTCACTCTGCAAGTGTTTATTCTGTTTTCTCTGTAAGTTAATTGTTCCGTAACCAGGGCTTCATTTTTGAAAAATGCTGAAGAGCTATGAATTACTCACCTGAAAGGTTCAAGGAGAGTTATCAGGAGAGTGATTTGAGGTCACACCATTAGATATTAGCTGGTTTTTGCAGTTTGAGGTGAGCTAAATATTGCTCTCCTAAGAGACCGTTTAGGCGAGCATAGGAGAGCAATCACTCTAGCTCGCCTTAAAAATGGAGGCCTGCGTAACCTTAACCTGGCTCCCCCTTCCCGTACATGAATATACACAAAAAAGTTGTATTTTCCCGTATAAAGTTTTTTTGATGTTCTTATTCTGTATACTATCATCTTGCATTTCTGATCACCGTTTTCCCTGTCAGTTAATTTTCCCGCACAGGCCTTAAACCTGGCATTGCCGCTTACCGTGCGTCATTGTTATTGCGTGCATCGCGCAATGTCCTTGGATGTGTTTTGTTTACTCACGCACTCAGCTAGTAATTTTTCGACTCTGTGCGCATGCGTAAGACGCTCATTAACGGCAAAAAAGGACAAAAATACAGGTTTTTTGCACTTTTTGACACAACCCGTTTACGGATTTTGCCGATTTATAGGTTAGAACCTTCCTCGGGTTTTCCTCTACCTTGCCCTTGCATTTCACGCCGTTTAGATCAAAACTGAGGGAGCCTTTTACTAACCCACATACACCACTACTCAAATTATAGTAAGATAAATATTAATTGTAAAATTCATGAACACCAAATTGAACGAAAGAGTCAATACATTAGCCTCCAAGGCTAATGTTTTCAAGTTATCAACCATGTCAATAATGATGTTATTATATGACATCATAGCACCCTTAAAATAATGGTAGGCAACTCTCATTTTATATTACTAAATTAAAGATCCTATAGGCTATAATCTGTTAACTGAAGAAAAAAATAACAAATATATTGGTAGTACGAAAGTTACCACCACAATTGTCTTAAAAGCTTTACAAGCAAAAACAAACCCCTCAAGAAAAGCAGCTTACAGTAACCTTAACCCTAACACTTTTGACCACTTCTCAGAAATCTGTTAGTCAAAAATTGCTGATTTTCATCTGGATTCGAACCCACAACCTGCCGCTTCCCAATCCAATTATCACTATGTCAAGCCACTAAGCAAGCGCTGCCATGGCAAGCGCTGCCATGGCAGCGATTTCGTGATCAAAGCTAACTCAGGTCTATGATGTACTTGGACTTAATGAGAATTTCTTAACATTGTGGAATGGGATATTGTGAGATTCAGTGGGGTTAGGGTTAGGGTCTCATTTTTCAAGTTGGAACCAACTTGTGTTACACAAGTGTTAGATTTTTTCTGCATAGCTGATAGAACACCTTCAGTAAAAGCCAATATAACTCAAATATATCCTTAATTTAAAGCATATAAAAGTATACATCATCCAAATTCAAATATACAGAGATGTCGATGAGGTTTACAGGTTGGCAAAAACATGAAGTAATTTTAATTTAACATAAGTTTATTTTGTTTAATTCTCCTGTTTATACCTGATACATAACTGTTGGTTAAATGCATTGCTAGTGGAACTTGGAAATGATTCAAATTAAGATTGTTTCAGTCAAATTGTTTTGTGATTTTGTTCGTGTATGACATTGTACATTTTTCACATGTTTGTAAATTGCAAGTGATTTGAATAAATATTATTAAATACCCACCCACAAATATGTGACCCATCATATCGAAAGGTACCTTAAGGGTCCCAAAATGAAAACTGATTTTTGGTCTCATCTGAAAGATTATATTTTGAGCTTTAAAATGACACCTTGCTTTTGGTGTCATTGGATGTTCGATTGCAAAGTTACATCCAAATTGGTAAAAGGCATCAGGCTAATTCTGAAAACTATAGTTCTGAGAAAAATAAAGTTTTAAAGTTTTTGTACCGGTAACACATAAATGGAGAAAGGATTTTTATCTCGGTTTTTAAAACATTTGTCTTATGTTTTGGGTGTTGGAACATGATTAATATGATAGAATACACTTCAAAGGTAATGTTTCTGGTGAAATTGGAAATTCGACTTTGGACGTGATTTTTGACTAACTTCAATGGCCCGTATCTCGTAATTTACCATGCCGACCTTTAGGTCCTTTCAATATGACGGGACACATATGTCATCAAAATAATGTGCAGTTATTATCTAATTATATATACAATACAGGGTGATCAAAAATGAAAGTTGTGTCTACAAAAATCATTGCACAATGCACATATAGAA
>JXSR01S073280.1:97713-109877 GCA_000969725.1 Ophiothrix spiculata
GAATCAAGTGAAATTTTCAGTATATATTTATGTTGTACTCTTCTTTTTATTTAGCTAGAAAAGAGCCCACATCAAAATCATGAATTGCACCTTTAAGGCCACAGTTAATCCCGGCAGTTTGTTCGAAAAACACAATATCATTTTTTTGCATTATTTGTTACCTTACCATATTACCTTAAATTACAGGTAACAAAATATAACAAAATGCAATGTTTTTTATTAGTTACGAGAAAAAGTAAAATCTTCACATTTGTCAGTGAAAAAACACACATGGCTGTTGGCAGGAAAATAAGAACCTAGATACGCATCTTATGTTTTGCGCTGAGATTGCGTGCCCTGATGGGCGTGCCTTTGGCGCGGTTCACGGCAACAAATGTTGCTTGTGTGGATGAACGTGCTGCATTATTATTCTTGCATGAGCACAGTTTTTGAAATCCTGCAATATTATTGTCAAAATTGTAAACAAAGACCTAATAATTCAGATTGATATTTTAGCTTTTTGTCAATATTTTCAATACTAAGGCCTAAAAATCGGATCTGAAAATTGGGAATGGTACTAAAGACAATTGGCCGTATTCCAGAACGATGTTTATCTCTAAACGTAAGTCTAACTCGTAAGTTAGACCAACGTTTAGCTAAATGCAATTCAAAAAGTGTTGATAAATTTAGACATCCGTTAAAATGCATTAAACAGTTGCTAAACCACCGTTAACTCTTTCAGTGCTGGATCGTTTTTGAGATTGTCACTATTGGTTATAGGCCCACTGGACTTATTTTTTTCAACTCACCAGTTCTCATGATGAACAGTATCATTGATAATAATTTTGAACACATTTATAAATAATGAAATGCTTATTCTTGTCATGCTATTAACTGTATATTTGATTTATTTTTTGTAAGTAAAATTTGGGAAAGAAAAAAGTCAAAGAAAAAAGTCAAAACATTTTTCTGTTGCAACTTCTCAATTTTTGCACACAACATACTTCAATCTATAATGCCTAAGAAATCATGTATTGATTTATTGACACCCATTCATTATTATGGTCAATGGCACTGGTTGCTAAGGTACTCAATTAGCATAACAATTAATCTCAACGAAAATTCGCTACACAGAAGAAATTTTGATTCTACTTTTATCATGATAATTTTATATAAATGATATGAAAAAATTGAGAATGAATTGATGCTTGCTATCTTTCTATACATACCAAGAACTCCTCATAAAACCTAGTATTAGTGGAGATATGGTCAGACAAAGTTGGTCATGATAAAAAATGTTCATTTGGGTGGCCACAGCCGCCTTCCGCACTGAAACGGTTAAATTAGACTTGCTTCAGGAGTAGTTTACGGTGTGTTTAAAAATATGTTTGCATGGACTGATTGATACTTTAAACTTTTTCTTCATCGTGGTCTTATAAATTTTTAATGAAGTAGTGTAGCTGGTTCCATGTATGGCGAAGTTCAAGTTTGATATTATGAAGGGAAATCTGACTCAAAGGTGGGTGTAAGTGAGGACAAGCCTTTCGAGTTGAGTTCAAACTCCTTACGTCCACCATGTTAACAGAATTTATAGTTGACCAGAATTTATTCTTTCCCTAGAGGCATCTATATTGGAGAGCTGAGCTTTCGATACTCTAGCGAGCATCATCTTCAGAGCTGAAGATGACACTCGCTAGAGTATTGAAAGCTGAAGTTGACACTCGCCAGTGTAACGAAAGCTCAGCTCTCCAATATGAAGATGACACTCGCTAGAGTATCTGAGCTTTCTCCAAGAGAACTAAGTAGTTTCAAATAGAATTTATAGTTGTTGTCCCTCTTCTTCCCCATTTCCACATCCCAGTTGTTTTATTTTAGGTGGGCATATTACTACGAACAAATAAATATATAAATTTATTTTGCAAATAATTTCATAGGCCATGTAGTGATGTACAATCATGGTTAAAAAGTACGGAGACGAGTTAATGACACAATCAATATGTCACACTACGTTGATTGCTATTGACAAAATCAAATCTAATATTGGGGGTGATATTTCTAGTTATTAAACATTGCATTGTGTTAGACTATTTGATAAAGCATTTAAACAACGCATTCCTGAAATGCAAGTCTAGCTAAACAAATTTTTGGCTTAAACAAAGATCTAACTAAACATCGTTCTGGAATACGGCCCAATATCTTTAAAAAAATGCTGTGTGCCTCGCTTGGGTTAATGGTTTCGAGTCCCGGTAAAAACATGTTTCTTTTTCCTATAATGTAGTTAAACTTAAGACTAGATAATAGACCATCTCTCAAATCAGGCTTAGGGTGAATGACCGCCTACTGCAGGCGCATAACAGGGGATACGTGTCCGAGGGAGCAAGTTGATTTTTGACCCGATTGGGGTTATTTCAGCCCGGGCGAAGATCTAATCGCTCGGAGAGCTGAAGCTTCATGTTTTGGGGTTCCGGGGCTTCTGGCCATCAGTGGTGGCGTCAGTGGTGGCGTAAGGTTAACATTTTTAGAGGGGTGATGACTAATCTTTTTAATCAAAATTTTTTGAGCAAAAACGACCGGAAAAATTACGTAATTTTTATTATGCGCTTATGACGCGACAGGTCTCAGGTCGTTCAACATGTTGCGAACAACGGCCTTATTACTTATTATATTTAAAGCTCAAATCGCGGCAAGGAAATCCTTGGCCCAGGTTTGCGAGATACAGCCAAAAAAAATTTGCCTAATCAAACAGGGACTCACACAGCCCACTAAAACTGGCAAATAAATCTGACCATCTGACAGGGGACCCTCATGGAAAGTAGCAATACACACTAATGAGGCTTTTACCTACCTACCTATTTATTCATTTACACCTCATACCATTTGTCGTCACAATATCCCCTTTTCATTGCTAATGTCAGTAACATTTATTTTGTAATATTTACTCTTGCAGGATTGAGGAGACTTCCATGGAAGCTTATCTGCACAATTCTACTTGTGAAGAATTCATCAGCAACAATGCCATCTGACACTCAACCTCAGACACACTGTAATAGTTGTTGCCAAGGGCCAGCAGGAGTTCAAGGAATACCAGGCATTCCGGGTGTGCCTGGCACCAACGGAATGCCCGGAAGTCTTGGCCCAAAAGGAGACAGAGGAGAAAGCATTAAAGGAGACAAAGGAGATAGTGAAGAACATGGTTTACGTGGTCTTCCCGGGAAGATCGGACCTCAAGGATCTCCAGGACAAATCGGTTCTCCTGGCACACCAGGGGTTAAAGGTCAGAAAGGTGAGATGGGCAAAAGTCGTATCTCAGCATTCTCAGCAGGGAGACGTACCAGCTTCACACCTTCATCTGCTGATGTAGCTTTACCTTTTGAAATCATACATACCAATGTGGGTGAGGATTTCAATATAGACAATGGCTACTTCACATGTGAAGTACCAGGTATCTATATGTTCACCTATAATGTAATAACTCATACGGGACAATCTTGGATCTACCTAATGAAAAACAGTGATAGAATTAACAGCATATACAGATCACCTGAAACCTTTCACGCAATGATTGGTAACACAGCAGTGTTAGAGCTGGAAGCAGGTGACCAAGTATGGCTCAATTGTCGTATTGCAGGAGAAGTAATCTTTGATAATGATCACCAATACACCACTTTTACTGGTGTACTTATCCATGAAATGTGAGAATTGTAGCCCTGAATGAACGTATAATGGTATTATTATGAACAAAATAAGATAGCTTACAAGGAACTATTAACTATTAATTATCGCTTCTGTTTTATAGAGAGTATCCACGTCATCCAGAGTTTCCACACAAGACTCTAGCTCCCCTAAACTTAGTATTACTCATCAAGTTAACTTCACTTTACACATTTTATGATTGAAAATGTAGAATTGCTGAGCTACTTGTAAGTCAATTGTCATCTTAAATAATGAGTGTTGCTCCGTTGATTCAGTGAAATGCACTTAAACTCCAGCAAAGATAGCAGAAACACATGCTCTCTATACAGGGTGAGCCTTAAGAAAGTGTTATCAATGGAGGATTTTTTACAGGAAATCTGTTTATTTTGATCAATTTTAAACTTGCTCCCATGAGGAATTTAATTCATTAAAATTGACCTATGCATTCAAATATTACAGTCACTTTAGTAAAGGTATTCTATTTTGAAGTTTAACAAAATTGCTTCAGCCCACATAACCTTGCGGCGAGGTTATGATGTGTTTACGACAGTGTTTTGTGGTGCGCAAACCAGATGTGCACATCGGAGGTCTGTTCTTTTATTTATCAACAGCAGCATAAAACAATTAATCGTTTTCATCAGTTTTTGAAAACTGAATAGCGGTTTACTACTTTTCAACAAAAACTGCTTTGAGTCAAGGGCTTTATATTACTTTGTGTCACCATTTGTTTGTATTAACAGGTTTTGTGTAAAAATGTTTTAAAATTTCCACTGTACCATAGTAAGGTCCATTTTCTGTCATTACACGATATGTTTAATTTATAGTTTAATTAGTTATGACTAGAAAAAAATCTTATCGACCGATGAAAGTTGTGCATGTTACTACTATATATTATTTGTTGATTTAATTCTTGAACACATAGATGGTAGCCTTCACGCAATATTCTCCCAGATGAACTTACATTTTCAAAGTAGTGAAGGTCCACATCTATACTCATGAATTTTGTGTACATGTTCACAAATTACTGCCACTACCATTTGTAATAGCTTGTTTTCATACTCCAGTGTTTTAAGCCCATGATATACTGGCAAGACAAAGCTAGCATCTAGCTAGACGCTAATGGAAATGCCAAGGTTCGAATTATTTTAACTTGCTAGCGTCTGGTTACAGTCTTCAAAGCGTCTAAAATCAAACCACGTCTTGCTAGTATATCATGGGCTTTATTGAGGGTGGTACGTTACAATATTATCTCAGGACTGGCCTGATAAATATATCATTTGTGAACCCGTCATATTCTTTCGGTTATTGGACATTCGATTGCAAAGTTACATCCAAATTGTGTACACCAGGCTGATTCAGAAAACTATAGTTCTGAGAAAATTGAGTTTAAAGTTTTTGTACTGGTAAAACTTGAATTGAGAAAGGATTTTTATCTTTGTTTTTAAAACATTTGTAGAAGTAGAAGTAGAAGTTATGTTTTAGATGTTGGAACCGGATTAATATGATAGAATACACCTCAAAGGTAACGTTTCTGGTGAGATTAGAAATTCGACCTTGGACGTGATTTTTAACTATGCTCAGCTTCAATGGCTCGTATCTCCTAATTTACTTAAGGTACCTTTCGATATGGCGGGTCACATTTATGTGTGCCACTAGTAAACACATACATATACATGAACATAAGAAGAACATCAGCATGAATGTGGATCAATACCAATATCATAACTTTCACATTCATAAAAAGATAAATTAATTGAAACGGAACAATAAGTGAATTTGTCTTCTACAGATAAGGAATAAGAATCGTGCACTTTCTGTAAACCAAATTCTTTCCAAATTCCCTTATGTTCAGGCTTTTGAACATTTTATTGGTGCCAGTAATATTTGAAAAATTATATATTATTAAATTATTGTCCCATTTAGTCTTCAAGTGAATGAAAGAATAAAGCAAAACATCCTTAATGTATGGTGAGTTTTATTCAATGAATGATATAACTGTTTGCTAGAACTGCGTCGCCAACGATGAAAGATCCACACTGCACATCAACATTTTTTTTGGAAAATTATCATAAATATGCTAATTCATTGAAAATATTTGCATACCTCCAAAATCAGGTTGGAAACCCGCCATCTTGTAATGTTGTCTCACCACTATACTAATTTTCGTAACTTATTTGGCTTGATTTTACTAAAAAGACGACGTTATATTACACAACAACTACCGTTGACACAACATCGACTAGTTAGAATTAAACTGAATATACTACTAAAAATTGTTAAATTCTTACCTTTTTTTGACAATCAGGCAAAAATCCTCAGTAATTTCAGTTCTCAGCAAGACAAAATATCACAGCAGATTAAATTCTCTAAGTGTAAGCAACTTCGCGTACCGAGAGTGCTATGCGCGCGCGGCTGGCTATAAGCGTTTCACAGTTAACGTGTGTCTTGGCGCAAAGGGGGTACTGCTTCTACACAGGGCATAGCGTGTCCTGTTTTTTAAAATGAAATAGATGAATATTAATAATGTTTTTCGCGTATTTCATAATGTTGAAGGCATATTCATGAAAAATACCGCGTATTTCATGGCATTGGCGAATTTTTGCCCATATTTGATCCCTCCAAAAGTGGGCGATGTCGCGGTATTCATGAAAATTACGCGGTGAAAAAGTATATGGAATTAGAGAGAAGCCCGCATATCTATACTTTTTTAAAAATCTATGGTTTTATTCTAACAGACACTTGATGAACAAAACTTGCTATGACTTACATCTCCACCACTCTCCTTGAGGCCAATGATGTTTGGGTGAGATGATAACTGGATGACTGTGTCGGCTGTAAGGTCTACTCCGGTGTTCTTGGTTACATTGTACATGATCACTGGCACAGGGCTGGCATCTGCAACCTGATGAAACAATAATAAGCCGTCATGTGAATGCAAGAAAGTTGTATCTGCAATAGCTGCCATTTGTTATAAATTTGGATTGCACCATGGATTCTCTAGAGTGTAGAGAATCCATGATTGCACACTTTACAATCTCTAGTCTTGGGTCAGTGGTTCTTGAAATGGTTCTTCAGGTGACACCGTCACCTGAAGAACCATTTCAAGAACCACTGACATTAAGACAGGGACATTTTCATGGACCAGTTTCACATTCTTGTGACAATGTATAAAAAATATAACTTAGGGCAGCCATTGCAGATATGACTCCTTTCTTGCACTCACATGACAAAGTCTGGTATAATGGTAGAAATATGTCCAAGTGTATAATCCTTGTCTGGTTTCAGAATTCCAGGGTCCCAATGACTGACTGTGAAATTACCTGACTTTCTGTTGTGCATGATTTAGTACCATATGTGTAGTTGTAAGAATTTGTATTAGTATGAATTGTAATATAAGTTTAGTTTTAAGGTTTTGTTGTATGTACAGTGCTCAGCAGCTGCTTTGTTATGAGTGCTCCAAAATCTGTCATTATTATAATTAGTTACAATGGCATCAACAATATCAAGTGCTAAATCTTGACCTGTTAGTACTTGGTATACATTAAAAGCATGATCGCAACATCTTTGTTTCCTTTGTGACAATCTATACTTTAATCATCACAAATAAGGTGGAAATTGGGAGGTTTTTCTTCATTCGCAAGTAAACATAATCCCATTTACACGCACACCATAGATACGTACACACCATACCTGTATCAAATCAAGGCGCACATTGACATATGAATGTTAAATCTCATCTGGCCCTTTTGTTATAATGTCTTATAGGATTAAATTTGCTCCACCTCAGAGAATTAAGCTTTAAGTCGATCTGGTTTGAAAACATTGTTGCTATGTGTATCTTCTGAAAGGGGCATTGGACAAGTTCAGCATCATCCCCCACACTTTTCCCCAAACATTTTGAGATTTTTGCATAATTTGAGGTATTAGCTGTAATAATGATAGTATCATAGATTTACAGGGGAGATACCAGACATGTCCGCCATTTTTATCCAGCATGGAGACAAAATTGGGGGTATTCGGGTTTGACCTGTCATAATGCGCGAATATTGAAACACGCACACACGCTTTGCGTGGAGGTTGGCGTATCATTCGCGTAAATTATTATTTGCGCATGTTGTCTGTACGCGTAACCAAGTCGCGGCTGTCGGAGTTGATTTTCCCGGGAACCGAGTGGACCCGAATACCCCCAATTTGAGCTCCATGGCTGACGACGCCATTACACGGGCTGGTATACAAAGCCTGGTATCTCCCCTTTAAATCTATGGATAGTATGCAAAGTTTCATTGTCAAATTCAAACCCTATATATCAAAATATTTAGATATTCTATTATTTTTAATTATCGTTGTCGACAACAATACATACTGCTTCTATAGTTGAATTTTTAGAATTGGCCTTTTCAGGACTTCTAATGAAATTCAAAATTTCTTTTGATTTATCTGCAATCTATGATGTGAAAGGAATGTTTAACAAACAAATCTTTGGCTCTTTCTCATTGTATAGCATCAATAAATACGTTTAGAGAATAGCCTCATACCCAAAATCAACAAACAAAATAAAATTCAAATTTTTGACTTTTTTGAAGGTTTTGATCTAAATTTTCCTGATATCTGGTAATTGACTTTTTTTCTAACATAGGAAATGAAAATCATTGACAAAGAAAATTTCAAAATTTCGTCCAATGCCTCTTTAATTAATGAGCTTCAACAGTACAAAAAACATAAAAAATGCTTACTCTCACCTTTGTGTAATGCTGAACAAAAGCCTCAGGTGTCATGTCATTTTTATAGAAGCATGGAGTCACTATAAGCACTGCATCGGCCCCTGCTTCAGCCATCAGTTGTGATAGCTCTATGGTAGCTCTTGTGGCTGAAACACAAAAGTAGATTGGTAAGACAAATGGGGTTATATTTAAGGAGTCATTAGTGATCAGTGGCATAGCTAGAAGGGGGGACATGCTCCCCCATCCGTCGGTTAAAAAAGCACCCATCTGTAAAGTTGATTATAGTGAGTGGCAACCCCACTTTCGGAAACCTGGCTACGCCACTGTTTGTGATCATAGCAATACTCTGATGGAGGTGATTATGGCTCAGTGGAATACATCAAAAATTTGGGACTTTTTCAGGATATTGAAGACAAAAATAAGTTTGTACCACACAGGGAAAAGTAATTGTCAAAGATCCAACAAATGAGGTTACAAGCTTAAGTTACTCGAGTATCCAAAGTTAGTTGATTTCCACCAATCAGGACACAAGAATACAAAGTATGTGGAATAGTTGAAAATTGTACAGGGGTACTCCGCGTGTTGTGTTCTGGTTTGCGTGAAGGCTTTTGTGCATGGATGTTACACGGTTTTAGTCAGGTGACGATATATTAGTTTAGCTTAGTTTTAAATTTGGATGACCATATAAAGGCCTAATCTTTTCACAAAAGATGTGATGTTATTTTCCTGTCCTGTATGAACTATTAGATTACCAAATTTACATTACAATTTGCTCATGATATGAAAGAAAATCAGTGTACTTGAGGTAAATATTGATTGCTGTCCAATTCACTCTGCTCATACGGGCCTCATTAATCAGACAGACACATCAAAACTGAGCCGTGTGCATTATTTGGACTGTTTAACTAATAAGGCAAAAAAGAAAGAAACATGTACTATTTTCGGCCAAAAAATTTCTTAGAATATAACAATCGCGTGTGAAATTTTAAAACAAATTTGCTACTTGTACTAGCTGAAATGGTGATAAAATCTTCATGAACATGCGAAGTAAATGTTATAGAATATTAACAATCGCACGAAATTTTGAAACAAATTTGCTATGTAGCTAAAATGGAGATAAAATTGTGATAAACGCGCCGTTTGAATATCTAAAAAGTGGAAACAGTGACTGAAAGTTGTGCCACCTCCCCACTATATCTTCCTTGGTGCTACCAGTGAACATTTGGTGAATACATGAATATACTATAAGTTTTTTGCTTTAATTTTCTCTCCTAACACTGCCTGACGTTGGTTTGGCCAGTTTCCAGTGGCTTTCCATCCAGGATCTTCAAAATGACAGGGAAACCAGGGGGCAATTAAACAACTAAGGCCAAAATATTTGCAAGCAAAAAAAGTATGAAAAAGTAAAGGATTTTTTGACATGCGCGCATAGCATGCGAAAAAAAAAGCGGGAAAATTCACTAATTTCTGCTAATAATCGTCATATTCGTGAACAAAAATCAACAGGATCTAAGCTGAGTCTGTTGATTTTTACCCAGCTGACTTGGGAAGAGGGCTTCGTTTGTGGGAGCTGGTCAGATCCCCGATTTACCCGAATGGAACTTTTCCCCGACTGTCACACGGCACGGGGGGGGGGGGGGGGGCAGGCACATGCCAGCACCCCCCTTTGGGCACGCCACTATTTACTTACATTTATTGTAGGGGTGGTGGGGGAAGGACAGGCACATACCAGCACCCCCCCCCCCCTTGAGCACTCTACTGTTTATTACATTTATTGTATTGTGAGTTTTTGTGCTAGAAATGGCAAGTGTAATAGGAAAAAATTGTTTAAAAAAGCTGCCCCAATTTTTGTAAAATTTAGGGTCTGTCCGACACAACAATATTTTTTTTTTCTGAGGGGGAGGGTCTAATTTTAACATGAAATGTGCATTTATTAACATAATCAATGCTACACAACAGTTGTTTATTTTGCACAACAAGTCTGGATGAATAACCATAGACAAAGATTTTAACTGAAAGAAATAAGCCTGATAGACACTTACATTCACAGCCAGCACCAGCCAAGACAAGTTTATCTGAAGCTGCCATTTCACGAACTTTCCGCACCATTTCTACCTTCTCCTCTTTTGACAAATAAACATACTCGCCATTTGAACCTTGTACTACGTAACCTATATTGACAAAAATTATCATACAAATCATGCTCATAATTTTTAGAATTAACAACAATTTTGAATGGAGAAATTAATGCCATTGTTCTTGTCTAAATTTCAGAAATTTCTGTGATTCAATGAATTGATCAATTATTTTTTTATGTTTCAGGTATAAGTCTACATTTCTATATTTGTTCTCTGTTTGTTCTTAGACAAACCTTCAATCCGCTACGCCAGCATATAGGTTTTCTTAAAAGGAGCTTGGTCCGATTTTTCAAATTTTAATTTTCAATGTCATTTGAAAGACGACCACTCAATCGGTCTAAATTTCAAATTTCAGCTTAATCGGTCAAACTATTTTGATTTTATGGGCAAATTTGTATTTCAGAGCAGCCTATATGTTACTATGTAAAATTAATTATGGTTACCATAATTAAACACATTTTCATTTATATCTCCAAAACCGAACATAACTCAGCCATTAAATTTTACATGGCTTGTGAGAAAAACATGAGCAACATTTTGGTACCAAAATCTCAAAAAGTTTGAAAAAATGTTGAGGCAATCGGACTAGGCTCCTTTAAAACTAAGGATAAAGGAAAAAGACTAAAACTTTTCTATTATACTATGTACATTATCAACACAACATACTTGGAAAAGTTAAGTTTGACAAGACAGTGTTGACTGTCAAAATTCAAAAGCGAACGCATTGCCATAGCACCCTCTTTTGAAAGTTTTAAAAGATAGAGTAAAATGTTTAAGTCTGCATATGAATTCTTCAATCCATGATACATACATACATACATACACTGGCATTTGTAAAGCGCCTTTTAACCAAAAGGATACAAAGCGCTGAAAAAGAGAAAGAGAAGGAAAGGGAAGTGGACACAACCAATTAATTTGGGAAAAGGTGATTTTTGATTGACGTCTTGAAGGAGACAATGGTAGTGGAGCCTCTGGCCACAGCAGGGAGCTTATTCCATAGTCGTGGCGCTGAGGTAGAAAATGCCATATCGCCAGCCAGAGTACGGGTCCTTGGAGAGCTCAGGCGGATGGATGCAGAGGACCGAAGGGAGTAACCAGACGGCTTGTGAATGTGGAGGAGGGAAGAGATGTATTAGGAGGCTATTCAGAGATTTGAAGGTATGGACAAGGATGCAGAATTGGATGCGTTGGGCAACAGGAAGCCAATGGAGATCCCCTAGGAGAAGAGAGGAATGAGTGCACTTTGGTTTCTCAAAAATGAGCCAAACACATCTGTTTTACATAGATCCTCTGAAGACGAGTCAAATTCTTCTGTGAGATGCCATTCAGAAGAGCACTACAATAATCCAACCTTGAGAGGATATGAGCACGGACAGCAGTGTGGGTGGAATTAAAATCAAGGAACCAACGGATTCTGCTCAGGTTCCTGATGATGACTGCTAGAACTTATAAACTATATCAGCAGTATGCTAACCAGTCACAAACGTGATGGTGTATTGATCTAGAAAATGAAAGTTGAAAATCAAGTATAATTTGGTATTAGATTTTTAAAAATAGCTGACCATTAGTGATTGAGACGTAGTAAAGCTTTTACAGATAGGCCATCCACCAAGGACTGGGAACTAGACTACTT
>JXSR01S073281.1:3811-15798 GCA_000969725.1 Ophiothrix spiculata
GTTACATTTATTAACTCGATTCAGTAAGAATTAATAATTCTTTAACGATTTAGTTACCAAAAATATCGTTAAACATTGCGATACATTTGAACTAACCCACTGAATGTATTACTGATTTTTTGATTGAAATCTTACTAAATGCAATTTTGAATTAAGTTTAGTCAACGTAAATAAAATCTGACAAATTGATAGTTGTTCCGTTTTTACTCAATAGAAATAGAAACAGAGACTAGGCCGCCATAAATTGCCAAGAGTCTACGACTCGATTTAGAGGTCAAGTGTCAAAGTCAAAAGGTCAGTGACCTTGAATCTGGGTTGCCAGTCTAATTCCTGATGAAGAATGAAGCACATCATCCGAAAATTCGAGGTACGTAAAACCAGTGGTGAGATCGTCAGATAAATACAAAGAATGATTTTGAAAGTGTATTTCTCATTCATTGCGTTTTTTCCTCACACAAGTGTCTTTCTTAAGGGTACGAGGAATCCACATGTTCAGGAAAATGTGAATCCTAACTATTTTTCTATCATGAAAAGATAAATAGTTTCCACTGCCTTTGCGGGGACTCGAACCACGGATTATGACAGGGGTTACTCATGCATTACGAAGCGAGCGGTCTACCGCTGAGCTATCAAGGCAGCGTTGAGATCGTGAACTGAAATCTAAAACATAAACATTAGAATGCCGTATTTTTCTTTTGTTTACATAAAAATTGCAATTTTTGCTTCATTGTTTGTTTACATAGAAAATTGCCTCATTGGAATGCTCAATTTGTAAGTACATTATGCGAATTTCATTATATACTATCTCGCCATTAACATAACGTAAAGGTGTCATACATTATTTCAAACTTCAAATAGTACATGTTTTCTCTTAGAATATTTGTACAGTTGTTTGTTAATGCAAAAACACCCACAGCAAACCAACCGAGAACTTGGTCATAGAAAACCGGAGGAAAACAATACCTATTCATCTACATTGTTTAAGGGCACAGTTAACCCCTCATTTTCTGAAATATTTTACGCTTTGTAACTCAGCAACAGATAAGTAAATCCATATAAAAGTATACATTTCCAGATGTGGATTTTCATGAAGAAGATGATGGTTAGGTCAGTTTTGGACCAAAATGTATGATTTTGGACCAAGGTCCAAAAAACCCATGTTCTTGGACCATTAATTTGTAAACAACCTAACTAAATTTTGAAAAAATAAAAGTTGGACCTCGAATGCTTTTTAGAATTTAGAAACACATGTCTAGGAACGCATTTCTCAAATTTTTGATTTTTGATTTACTTTTTGAAATATTGCCAAAAATAGGTCCAAAATTGGCCCAAAACGATTTTTTGGTCATTTTTGGCCTATTTTAGGCCTATTTTTGGCAATATTTCAAAAAGTAAGGTAAAAATCAAAAATTTGAGAAATGCGTTCCTAGACATGTGTTTCTAGATTCTAAAAAGCATCCGAGGTCCAACTTTTATTTTTTCAAAATTTAGTTAGGTTGTTTGTAAATATAGTGGTCCAAGAACAAGGGTTTTTTGGACCTTGGTCCAAAATCATGGATTTTGGTCCAAAACTGACCTAACCATCATCTTCTACATGAAAATCCACATCTAGAAATGTATACTTTTACATGGGGTAACTTATCGGTTGCTGAGTTACAAGGCATACAATATTTCAGAAAATAAGGGGTAAACTGTGCCCTTAAGGGTGTAAAATTACCATGCCGCTTGTCCCCTTCTTGTTACCTCTTTTTGTTATCATTAGGTTAGTGTCTATTGCATACATACTATTCATATCAACCCCAACAATTAGGCCTTTGATTACATGCCCCAAGTATAATATACACTAAAGCGTTTTTAAAGATATTATGTATCCGCGTTATTATTATACCCTGTGTTGGAAAGCCTCAAGTCAACTTTATGCGTTTTATTGGCTCAAGTAATATTTTACAGATAGCAATAAAGTCAATATGCTTGAGGACTCTGTAATATAGGAAATCTCCTCCCATCCATAGTCATTATTTTCTAAACTTTAACAAAGGCAACAGGGCCACGTTAATCATAATGAACATTATCCTCAAATGTGTTCTTTCATCTCGAATCAGCCGTAAATGCAGTTTGTTTGTTTGTTATTTATTCAGCACATTCCGGAGAACAATAAACAATAATAATAGAGATACAATGGTACAAATTTACAAAAAAAAAACAATACAGATTAAAATCAAACACTAAACCCGAAATGTGCACGGATGACCCATTAAGTCTGGCTACCTATGCCAACTTATTTCTAATGGGGTCAAACCCTTTTTTGCACTACAGGTAAAATTTACACGCAAAGGTCATAAATTGGCGAAAATCGTTTCGGCAGATTTACAATCTAATTCAAAACTCTGTTAACCCTCGTCTTCCTAAGGAGGTGGGGTGGTAACCCCTCCCCTCCCCTAACGGATGATCGCTGATTGCGCCAAAAGGCCAAATAAAGCGACCCTGAGCATTTAGGTAATTCTTTTAGTACATCCTTTGCGGTCATTTTGATGAAAAAAAGGCCAACAAAGTCCGAGGGTACATATATAGGGGTGGTTGCCACCTCGAAAATTTTTAAATCGCCATTTTGAAAAATATCTGCATGAATATGGAATTGAAACTTACAGGGTATATTAAAATTGTCGATTCCTTCATTTATTAGCAAAAAAACGACGAAAATCGGACATTTTGAACGTAACGATTTGTTTTGAAAAAGTGGCAATTTTTGCCCAAAGTCAATTCTTTCGGTACGGAAATACTTTGTGACGTCATAATTACGTAGCACCTAGACCGTTTTCATGATCTTGATATCTATAGAAGGAGGAGACCTTACCTATATACTATAGTACCAAACAAGATAACTTTGGGGGTCCCAAGTTCAAAATCACAGGGGTGGGGTCACCCTACAACCCACCCCTCAGAAAGACGTGTTACAAAAAAGGCTCAGGAAGACGAGGGTTAATCATTTCATAGAATTAAATTTTATAAATACATTACCTTTATAGCAAATCATATGTATCAGGGAAACTTTGATTTTGGTTCATTTTGACAAATAGAAATCGGACGGCGCAACCATTTTCAGCAAAAACTTCCTTTAAAAACGTTTTGGATTTAGGAATAGTATAAACAGACTTGAAACGCCTCAGAGGCTCTATTCGGGGATGTATGTCTTGACTCTAAAAAGAGTAAAAAGAGTGGAAAGCAATTGATGTAAAAGAGTACTGGGTTTACACACTCACAGCAAACCAACCGAGAACTTGGTTACAGAAAACCAGAAGAAAACAATACCTCTTCATCTACATTGTCTAAGGGTGTAAAATTAACCATGCGATGTAAAAAGTTCATGTACTTTACTAGGCCGCTTGTTCCCCTTCTTGTTCCCCCTTTTTGTTATCATTATTAGTGATTGTCTATTACATACATACTATCATATCAACCCCAACAATTAGGCCTTTGATCATGTTGATTACAAGCCCCAAGCTTAGAGCGTTGTTAAAGATATTATGTATCCGCGTTTTTATTATACCCCGTGTTGGAAAGCCTCAAGTCAACTTGTGTAATTATATGAGTTTTAATAGCTCTAGTAATTTTTACAGATTCCAACAAAGTCAATATGCTTGAGGACTCTGTAATATAGGAAATATCCTTTCACCCATAGTCATTATTTCACTAACTTTGACAAAGGCAACAGGGTTATGTTAATGAAAGTGAACATAAATAAAACAAATTTGGAAAAAAATATCTTCATTACGTTGTCGAAAAAATCTCGAAATATTCATACTTTTAATACTTTTTCGTACCAAACGAACGGATTTCTTGAAAATATGCGCCTAAGAAACATACAGTTTACTAGGTCTCAAATTCGATCTCCCGACCATTCTCAACTTCAGTCGGTCGCGATCAAAAAGTATATACAATATATGTAGGCCTACATCAACGTTGGCCTACATATACAATCTAGTTTTGTTTCTTTGCGATTGGGACTGCAGTGATAACAAAACAAATATGGTTAAATATTTCCAGTATATGGCTTTAAGATAAAGTTAAAATAGTTGACCCTCTTCTGGTGTTAAAAATTAGAACGCGTCCGTTTCATTTAGTGTGTAGTTTATACATTTATCTTTACTAGTGACTTCACGTCCATTATCAAGGCCAAAAAGTTGACCCTTTTTCGCCGAAACCTCATACTTTCATGATGTTCGAACATGGCGAACTCAGAGTCGTAATTCACGTCCGGATTTTCGGGCAAAACAACGCGGGTTTGTTACATTATCATTCAAAATCAACACAGCATATTTATAAATAATTCAATAAGAAGTATCAAGCCTACAATCTGTCAAAATTTGAAACCAGCCGATATACAAAGTTTTTACATTTTGTCTGATATACGCATTCGCATAATTTACTTACAAATTGAGCATTCCAATGAGGCAAAAATTGCAATTTTTATGTAAACAAAAGAAAAATACGGCATTCTAATGTTTATGTTTAGTTCACGATCTCAACGCTGCCTTGATAGATCTATCGCTTCGTAATGCATGACTATAACCCATGATCCATGGTTCGAGTCCCCGCAAAGGCAGCGGAAACTACTTATCTTTTCATGATTAAAAAATAGTTAGAATTCACATTTTCCTGAGCAGATGGATTCCCTTTACCCTTAAACCAGATTAAAGTAAGAGTAATAATTATTCGCATTTCGTGTTTCTTTGTTGTTGTTGTTGTTGTTGTTGATGGGGGTTTGTTATTTTTGCACTACAAACTCAGTATAATTATTAAAACATCGTTACCGAGAATAGCAATACGTAGCGGACCTACGTCGTAGGTCCGCTACGTAGACAGATTGCTATTCTCGTTTGTTTCTCATTTTTCATCCTATCTATAAAATTATATCTATTGGCAATACATAAAGACGCCTGTTTGTTTTATAGTTAATGAGGATTATCAATAATCAATCACTGCTTAAAAGATACATTATCTCAATCAGCTGGAGATATAATTGAAAGCACGGCAAATCTTGGCGACAAGTCTGTTTGCTTAGTTGAATTTTCTTATGATCCCTCGTGAACCTTCCCTAGAATGGTGCTGCTTCTTGATGTATTCCCTATCCTAGTGTAAGTCGATAATTCTTTCTTGTGTGGCCATAATTGATCCACTGGGGGACAGACTACACTCAAAAAAATGAAACTTACACTAAGTTCATGCTACTTAGAAAATATTAATTTGAGTTACGTAAAAAATCTAATTTGCAGATATAACTCATAAGATATGCATTCTTATCATTCAAAATAACATAAAGTTATTTAAACTTGACATATTGGAGTTGCACTGACAACATGGGTCCAATAATTATAAGTAGGGTGTATGAGTACGAAAATTGAGTAAGTATTACTTGAATAATTATCTAGCCGCTGTTACTCAAACTTATGTTTTCATCGTATTTTCCTGAATAAAGCCTGTTAAAATTGTGTGTAACATGAATGCGTCACAATGACATAAAGATAACAAAATGTAAAATTGATACTTTTGCGTACACCAAACTCAAATCAGTAAAGTAAAAAGAAGTAGAGAAAATTGTAGAATGTAGCCTACAAATAAGTCTTGAGTTATAGTAAAAAGGACACTAAAAGAAGCCAAATTCATATTTTTTACGTTTATCTGGTCAAATATGATTTAACATACACAAGAATATACACAAGAAGGTCCAATACATCCATTTGGTAGTTTTTATACACTGTTATGATGAGTTACTATGGAACATTTACATTTCACATATAAATTTATGTTCTGCTCTTTTGAGAATGTGAATGGGTCTGTGGCGCACACGGTAAAGCATCAGACTCATGATCCAGAGGACCAGGTTCGAATCTCAGGTAGGTACAAAAGTACATTTTCTCATGTCTGTAAATGTGATTCAAAATTAGTAAGGAACCAATCGAGAAATCTCCTCCTCAAGAAAAAGTGAAATTGATTCATTTTTGAATTTCAATTAATTTGTTGTTAGTCAAGCACAATTTAAGCATTTTATTTATGTGGAATCTACTGACGCTATTCAGTTAAGTGAACGTTTTACTAATCATGCTAATAGAAGCAAGTAAAAGCAACAAGATAACTCAGATAAATAGAGTTCTTTTAAACCGTATCAATTAAGTACAAAATACGTAAATAAATGCTTGTTGCACCTACTTAATAAAATCAAGGCAACCGTGTTGCACAGATTTTTTTAAAGTAAATTCAACAAATTATTTTTTTTGAGTGTAGATGAAAATTGTTTCGCCGTTTTCGTGTCCATGAGAATAGAAAACGTGTGCTGAACTTAATTGTTTTATCTAATCATACGTCTTGCTACTTATAACAACAAGTTTAACAACTTTATTCTCATGATAACATATATTGATGAACTTTTTTTCGATAAAAAGCATGCTGCATCATATCAGGGAGCATCCGGGACAAACACGGAGTTCTTATTCTGCTTATGAAGTGCCAAGATGCATCTTCAAACCCGCACATATTGCGTTTAGCACATGCCGTGTTTTGTCAGACGTGAGTCCAAATGCAGTATTTCTCACAGCTAGACCGCTGGATATGTACATAAGTAAGTTTCCGTTGAACCACCTGAAAGATGGTCTAAGCTTAACGGTTACTTAATGCTATAATGTAAAGGCAATTATACGCTACGATTATAAAATGATATATTTGAGGCAATTTTATTGTTCGCGCTCATTGAGGCACGTTTTAACACAGTTTTAATGTGAAAAATCTCGCCGACATGCGTGGCATTGTGGTAAAAACTGGTACTCATATTTCTTCTTTGAGATGACGGATTTCCATGAAGGCTCTTTGGATATATCTGCTATATGGGTTTTCAATTTTCAATGATTTTGTATTTGCATACATCTTGACTTCAAAGTTTGCCCTTCTGCAAAAACGTCTAATTTAATACTGCAAGAATTTAATCATGTCAGTTAATATTAAATACTTGGTAACTTAAGAATACATCTCAATATTGAAATTATCCAATAAACAACATTAGGAGGTAGACAAGTTATTGTTGAGTTCTATTCAATATACAGTTATATCGAAGATCTCTGGATCTTGAGTGATAAAGTCTGCAGATTAAGTAGGTGCTGTTGATATCTTTTATGGAATAATTGTGTTTTGTATTGTTTTGTTCACAAAGTTATGTCATGTCATTCAGTATCGCAGGTGGTTAGTCTTATCACGGTCTTATCTTGTTGTAATTTATCGTGCAATCCTGTGTGCAAGTCGCATTATATACCATAAAAATATACAAAACAGCAAAAAATGGACTTGATAAAGCAAACAATGAATTTGTTGTGTGATGTTCGTTTACCCAATGTTGGATCTACGAATAACGACGAGAAAACAAAGTTTGACTTAAGAACCTTGCATACGGGTCGCTTATATAGGACTCGACTCGTACTCACGTACTTGCAATTCGATCGTAAATGTGACCCGTCACATCGAAAGGTACCTTAAGGGTCCCAAAATCAAAATTGATTTTTTTGGCTCATCTGAAAGCTGTGATCTTAAGCTTTTAAATGACACCTTGCTTTTGGTTATTGGATGTTCGGTTGCAAAGTTATATCCAAATTGGTATAAAAGGCATCGGGCTGATTTGGAAAACTATACAATTCTGAGAAAATTTAGTTTAAAGTTTTTGTACTTAGTAAAACTTGAATGAAGAGAGGGTTTTAATCTTGGTTTTAAATACATTTTCGGATGTTTTGGATGTTAGAACCTGATTAATAGGATAGAATACACTTCAAAGATAACCTTTCTGATGAAATTAGAAATTTGACCTTGGACGTGATTTTTTACTATGCTCAGCTTCAATGGTCCGTATCTCGTAAAACTATGCCGACCTTAAGGTACCTTTCGATATGATGGGTCACAAATTGTTACGATAGGCTACAATTGATTCCGTATAGTAAATATTTTTCCTCCTTAAGATGAAAGACACGAAAGTATATGGAAACATATCATTATTATTGTATAATCTACTAATATTTAAATAGTGCTTGTACTGTTTTAAACAGTATCTTGCTAATATTAAAAGAGGATTTAACTGTTTAATAGCAAAAAAAGAAAATCTGTTTAATAGTTAGACAATAAAGGATACTATTTATCCTTATACTATATTTATATTCAAATAACTTTAAGTACTTACTTAGTATTTCCTATTAGTCTGTCAGTACCTCTTAGACTAATGTTGCTTTTAGTACTTAACATACTCTAAGTGGTCTGTCAGTATCTAAACCTAAATACCAAAACCTCACTGCCACGCGAATGGAGCACTTGTCCTGGTGTGTTTATTGGTCTTGTTGTTTTATGTCATTATTCAAATGTTGTTTTACAAATTCAAAACATGAAAAGATTCAATATATTAACATAAATGCATTTGTAAAGCTCCTGTTTTAAGGGGAAGGAATTTCTTGATGAATTGGTCAAAATTTGTACAGCGATGGCTGAACCAACAAATTATTTATGCCACGCTTCAGATATACGGCGTCTACTGAATTAGTATGATTTAATCCGTCGTTAATATTTACTGTTATTGGTTGATATATTGTTTTTAAGCAGTTTCAATAAATGGTCATTGTAACATGTTGTAATAGCTTGGGTTATTGAATAAATGTCATTGTAAAGGTAACGTTACTTTTTGTCTTGAACACTGACAACTTGGATGATGAAATCATGACAGTTTACGGATGATATCAACTGACTTGAAATATCCTTGAAAAGTGGTACAAGTGATTCAAAATGTTCGCGTAGTTTTATCGGTCAAGGGCTGCTAACAAACGCTATATACAATACATCGGATTCACATATGGGTTGAAATTTGAATGAAACTTGTAGATACATAATTATGTGCAAAGGATGAGAAGCGTAGCATGTTCTATGGGAAGCTCGGTTGTCAGCACCTCCGTATGGTTAACAAATTTAAACGTACTTAAACAAAAAATGTAAGAGTACGTTGAGCTCTATACGTTGATGTGCAACTGAACCCTTGCAACCTCTCGATGCAGTTTTAAATATCATTGAAAAGAGTCCAACCTATTCGCCAGTGTGAGTCTACGTAGTGTGATTAATATTAATATTTTTTCAGTTAAAATAAACGTTCAAGTACACTATTGCACTTGAAATCGTAACTTAAAACACTTGAGCACTTGAGTATGATGTGGTTTACATACGGTTCACCCGGGACGGTTCAGTCCAGCCGGAGGGGACTGGTACCAGTGGCAGTGCTATAATTGACACAAGATATCAAAGACACGCCATTGCAAGTGACAAGCTAATTTATAAATCTCCCCTCTCGAATATAGTGTCCCTTAAGCAATTTGTTCGAAGGGAGATACAAATTAGGAAAAAAACGACGGAGCATTTTCCACCTCGTTAGTCTAATCTGGTCACAATCGTAGATTGACAGGTAATATATAAATACGAGGTTGTTTTTTTTGTTGTTTTATGGTAGTTGAAATCCTTTTTCTTTAAAATTATTTTTTCCTGACCAAGCTTTCAATATACATTTTCAGAAAGGAAAAGACAACCTCAATTTTGTTGATGATATCGGTTTGTATAATTGTGTACTGCATATGAGTCTGGAAGTTGAATTTTTATAGGTGACAGTTTAGAATCTTTTCGTGTAATACGGCATTCAGTAATAAAATGTCATGCGATCCAATAGTTTAAAATGGTGGCTGAACATAAAGGTATAAGATTTGATGGTTCTGATTAATTTTTTTCTGATTCAGTTTTATTCTATGTTGTTTGAATGTGTCGAAAGGTGTTCAAACTATAATTGAGTACTTGCTCCTTAGGCTCTGCCACACATCAATGTATAGAGCCAAACGTGCACATAACGTACATGATATTGGTTAGTTTTATACATTGTTGTTCGCCATGTGATCGTCAGAAGTACGTTCCCGTTTTTCCGCGTTCAGTAAGTGAAACGTCTGTACGTACTCCATTAAAGTTAATGTGTGGCTGAAGTCTTAACAATGTTTTGTATAATTACTGTGTTTAAAAGCATCTGCATTTTTCTACTTTCATCCGAAAATGTCCAAGTAAATAAACCAGACTGCCGTTCTTGTATTGATTTGTCTACGCTTCAACCATCATCTTGAGATGACACTTGATCAGAAACTTTGCCCGAATTCCCGCTTTCATTGAATTCCCGATGGCATCTTAGAGGATAAACATCGAGTGATACAATAGGACCAGCATTAACTCTATCGCCTGAATTTACACACGTGTGCTCTTGAAATGAGACTTTATTACTTCATGCAGCTTAGTCACGTTCAAATATGCATAACAAACCGAAATGGTTACAGGCAAAATTAGTAAAATCCAAGCGGCCGAAAAGTATTGGATAGGTGATATCTTCCGAATCTACTCAAATTCCAATTATTCGAAATCATACCTATTGAACAAAAGACAACTGCATATCATCTGATTGCACGTTCTTTTGTTACTTCAATAGCATGTATTTTGTATACCTTGGTCGACTGTGTTGCTATAACACTGTAAATCTTTTGTTCTTACACTGTAGACAAGATAAACGCTCCGTATATATGATTTATCAAATAATTTGCCTTTATCTTTTTACAAAGCACAACACAAAATATTTCCAAAAAACAGAAGAAAATATATTCCCTGTTTCCTAAGGGCTCTGTCACACATCACGAAACGTACGAATAACGAACTAATAAAGTACGCTGAATTTGTCATCATGGTCATTGTTATTCGCACGGTACGGTGATGTGTGACATGGCCTTAAAGAAACCTTAATCAGCTTGTTCTTGGACTTGTAGGTACAAATTACATTGATCACTTAAGCAAACTCCGGGTCCTGGTCAGCCCAAGTTCCGGGTCCTGGCCAGTCCAAGTTCCATGCAATTACCTCTAAATCATATGAACTCACAACCAATTTGTGAGGCTAACCATGGACATACTCTTCTTAAGTAAGTTAAAATCGATTGTTGAAAATAACACGAAAAGAGCATGGAATGCTGATGCCTATTCTATGTTTTGTTTGGACTAGGCATAAAAGTCTTCTTAGGTACAAGTATCTAACCAAACATGACATGCAAGGCCATGAATCTCGCAAAAATGCAAATATAATTCCTTTTCGAGCATGGAGCATACTTGTATTATAACCAATTTTAATATTTTCATTTCTTTAATGGTTCTTTAAAATGATATGTTTGGCAAATACGAGTTTGATTTACTGAGTAGAAGTGCACGTGAAGTGCTGGTCTAGAAAATCGAACTAGCTCTATTTTTTAGCGGATAAAGCAAAATGATAACAAAATTACAGATATGAACTTCTTCCGTTTATGCAAGATGCATCGAAATGACTTACAAAGGATTAATATAATTTCGTGCTATTGTTCTGCGTCGCGTCATTTTGACAATACTTGATATTCTAAAACGTGTACATTCTTTATTCTTAATAACTATTACAAAATAAGAGCTCATGGATTCAGTTTCTTAGTTCAAGACATAAGCTATTAGGACGTTAACTATGAAATAGTGGTAGATTATACAGTATGATACAGTAATCGAGCGTCCTTTATTTGTCAAGAGCTTTGAGAACAAAACGTCTTCAAATTCACCAATATGTGGACAATCCGCTGTTACCAGCAATGACCAGAACACCGCACGTGGTTGCGAGTTGTATTTCATGAAATCGAGATGACTTGGGACAAAACTATCAAATATAGACGCATGGTAGCTTAACAGGTCCCTTATTTATATACTTGTGTAAGTGGAAATCATTTGTTAAATGATTTTGAGTAACTGAGTATCGGAAATTTAATTCTGGTTTTTGCCTCGATCCTTTTAATGCATTAATTAATTTACCAGTTAATATGTTAAAACATATTCAGTATATATTGCACACGTTCAGATTTATTTCTGCTCATACCAACTACTTCACAATT
>JXSR01S073281.1:39095-52228 GCA_000969725.1 Ophiothrix spiculata
AGAATACCGTAATTAATGTAAGGCAATATCAGAGTACAATATAAAGAATGTAAAATATACTCTGGTACATAATGCTTCAATTTAGTAAGCATACCTACATTTCTTGAGATGGTCTTGGATATTGCGTCAATATGTTTTTTCTAAGTCAAATTTTCGTCAATTATAACTCCCAAAAATTTAGTATGAGCTACTCTTTTTAACGACACGTCGTTCAGAATAACATTGATTTGTTTTTTGTTACGTTTAAAGATTTGCTTTGTATTTCAGGAGTATCTTCTAGAAGTTCTAAACTTAAATCAGTGTACTTATTAGTTAGATGAGTAGTTCCTAAAACCATGTAATTTGTTTTGTTGGCATTTATAAATATAAGAGTATCTAATTTCGTCTTACTGACAGTGTGGGCGTGAGTTTATAATTATATTGATAGACTCTTGGCACAACTTTACGTCAATGCCATTACCAACCCTATTCTTCAACTTTCAGACTTGTGCGTTTGATTGATGTTGAAAGGAAATAGAACAAGCTCTCAGCCGGGTTAGTCGTGATTAAGGAGAAAGGCTAATTGCTGATAAAGAATGGAATTTGTGTTTAAGTACTGTTATTAATAATGGTAAGTAACCCATAATTTCGTCTTGTTTAAAATGGTCAATCAATCACCCTAGTCATTGTAGCTGTAGCTTTTTATCACATAAGCTACATGTAAACCACCTAACCAAACATAAGCTGAACACAAAATAACTCATAGATTGTATTTGAAATGTTTTGATTTTGGCAAAGCAAAATATTATTAATTTTTATGGCATCACGGATTAACGCCCTTGACAAATAATAGGAACTCATGATAATGAATAAGCAGACATCTTCTGAATACCATGCTGAATGCTATTGCTAAGTGATTTGTACTTCCGAAGTATGAGAGTATTTATAAAATTTACATTCAAAGAAATGTTAAAGACAACCATCATCTATTCTTCCATTGCTTGCTCTATGATGTTCCCTATATACAGTCGATGCTGCTTAGTCGGGATTCTCTTAAAATGGATTTTTGGTTAATTGACGTATTCAGCCAGGAAACCGTTTCTTTATGTACAAAATTGACCTGTTAATCGGGACATTCCTCCTGATAAACGGGATAATTTTTGGCAAAATGCTTTAATTTGATGAAAATTTCCCTAAAGTTATGATGACAAAGTTATGCAAGTAAATTGCAAATAAACACAAAACTACAATCCCAAATTCTGTTGAAAATCTCTGCAAAAATCTTAATCTATTCAAAAAGTCTCTAAAATTCTTTCTTTGTCTCTACTTTTTATCAGCTCATAAAGTTAGTGTATATATTTTAGTGTTTTTGTGCCCTAAAACATCTCATTTATGGTGATTTCTGTAGTTTGCTTAATCGGGACAACTGGTTGATCGGGATATTTTTGCTACTCCCGAGGTGTCCCGATTAAGCGGCGTCAACTATATTTAGTATCTACACTTTTCTATTTTCGTTCGTACATGTCCAACAAAATAAACCAGTATTGATTTGTCTACGCTACTGACAGCTTGAGGTGATATTTGATCAGAAACATTGCCTAAATTCCCGCTTTCATTGAATTCCCGATGGCATCTTAGAGGATAAACACCGAATTTGCACACGTGTGCTCTTGAGGTGGGACTTTATTTTTTACATGTAGCTCTTAGTCAATTTCCAATATGCAAAACAAATGACCTACTTGCAGGCAAAATTTGTAAAATTCAAGCGGAAAATATATTGAATAAGTATGATAAGTGATATCTTCCGAGTCTACTCAAATTCCGATTTTGGAATCATACCGAAAGACATTATTGCATGTCGGTACATTAGCTCTGATACCAAGTTCGTTTTCTGCCATTAACAGCGCGGATAACACTGTCGATTCTGGTGCTATTTATATTGTATGTCTACAATATATATAAAAGAGACTAAAAAAGACAATTGTGATCAAGTAAAATCAAGGCAAACATACCGATAAGACGTTCGTGAAAGTTCATCTGTGTTGGTATAACATGATGGAAGATTTTAAACCTTTTTCACAACACAAAAGTTGAAAACATACCTCGAAATTTTCAAACGAGATCCTTCGTTTTTCATCAACGAGATGAGACTGACTCAGATCGTGACCTTTGCTCACTTGACCTGAGAACAGTCTCGTAGACTCCCGGAACATAAAGTGGATCTCGACAGTGTAAAGATTCTTGATAAGGATCCCAGATACTTTGAAAGGGGTGTTAAGGAAGCAGCTTACATCCGACTGCACCAGCCGACCCAGAACCGAGACGGGGGCCGACACAAACTTCCGGGAGTCTACGAGACTGTTCTCAGGTCAAGTACGCAAAGGTCACGATCTGAGTCTGTCTCATCTCGCTGATGAAAAACGAAGGATCTCGTTTGAAAATTCCGAGGTATGTTATCAACTTTTGTGTTGTGTAAAAGGTTTAAAATCTTCCATCATACCGATAAGACATTTTTCCATTTATGCAAAATGCATTCAAAGTGACTTTTAAGAGATTAATACAATTCGTTTTACTGTTCTGCATTTGCTTTGTTAGTACACCGTATTCTGAACCGTGGTGAAAATATATGTGACCCGTCATATCGAAAGGTACCTTAATACCGGCATAGTAAATTACGAGATACAGGCCATTGAAGCTGAGCATAGTCAAAAATCACGTCCAAGGTCGAATTTCTAATTTCATCAGAAACGTTACCTTTGAAGTGTATTCTATCATATTAATCAGGTTCCAACATCCAAAACATAAGACAAATGCTTTAAAAACCGAGATAAAAATCCTTTCTCCATTCACGTTTAACCAGTACAGAAACTTTAAACTTGGTTTTCTCAGAACTTTAGTTTTCGGAATCAGCCCGATACCTTTTACCAATTTGGATGTAACTTTGTCATCGAACATCCAATAACCAAAAGCAAGGTGTCATTTTAAAGCTTAAAATATAATCTTTCAGATGAGACCAAAAAATCAATTTTAATTTTGCCGACCTTAAGGTACCTTTCGATATGACGGGTCACATATATTCTATTCTTAACCAAAAAGATTATTATGAAAAAGAGAAACCATGGATTCAATTTCTCAGGTTTAGCCATCTTTAATAATCAGAACGTTCCCCGGGAGGGGGGGGGGGAGGGGCACTTATATACTTTCATGTAGTGTCATCAGCGAGCAGACCCTCAAATTTTGTACCCTAAACACTGACCTGGGCGATGTGCAATCCTAACCCTTTTCATAGACCTTTGGTCAGTGAAAAGGGCATCATTTTTACACAATCGTATTTTAAGCACCCTTTTCATAACCTGCCATAAAAAGCCCTTAAACATTTCGTGAATGTGATGCCAGGAAATGGCCTGCAGTAATAGAAGCGACGTGATTTTATCGAATAGGGGATGAGTTACAAGTGTTTTCTGGATTTTTCAGAGGTTTTTGTATTATTTCATGGTCTTAAAATTCATACTGTAATCGCTGACTACTTACTCTTAAAATCAATACCCTAAACGCTGATTTGTGCTTCGGAAAGTATACCCTTTTTCCAAAATAATGTGAAATTGATACCCTTATCGCGGTCCTCGCGGTCCGGGTCAATTCGTAAAAAAGTACCCTTTCCCTTGGATTTCTGCTGCTCTATCAAAAAGACGCATGGTAGCTTAGCAGGTCCTTATACTTGTGTAAATGGAATGCATTTGTTACATAAAGTTGGTTCTTGTTTTGCATCGACCCAATTACATACAATTTGTTTACATGTGAATGCTTAGTATGTAATATTATTCTATATACATTAGAGACATTTAAATATATTTGTGTTCATGTCAAAGTGTACAACATTGTTGGTATATTTTAATCAATCAAAATTGTATATATAAGTACAAATCAAAGTTGTAAATAAAAGCGCAAAGTTTTATAAGTAAACATCATTGATTCTCTATCTTGACTATCTTCCTATTTTGAAAATTATGAACTTTTTCAACTGCATTTCTGTACTAAAAAGAATCCTGTTGTATTTGTATCAATTTGATCAAGCGATTTTAGTAACTAAAATAAAATATTTTTCATTATAACTGAAGTTTCTATTTTCTAGTGCAATTGTTAAACCTAATTATTACACTGCAACCTTATTATGAAAGCAGAAATTTCATTATTTATAGTCGAATACATCTATTACAACCAGCGTTTAAACCAATATTTTAAGGCGAGGATATGAGTGGTTGGTAAGATATTTAGGATGCATCACAAACGTTTGCACGTGTTCTCGGTTTGATCTTAATGTACTTCCTGTTTTTGCGTATAGCCTGTGTAAAGCGTAACAAAAGAGCATGTATAATTGTTGGTAGGTTCCACTTGGAAATGTTAGTTTAAGTATACCTGTCAAATACACAATCCAATGGCAACGTTACAAATTATTTTTGCATGAATTTATCGAAGCTTACAGTGATAAAAGACCACAGGCCCTAGCTTCTATTGCGCTTGGTAGTTTATTCAGCGGTCGAGTAAAGCCAAGCTCATGATACATCGCGTGCGGGCACGCGAGGGACTATCAGCGAAGATTTGTTACGCGGGTAATTACTAGTATGTCAAATGGTCTCTCCACTAACGTATTTAATTAAAACAAACTGTATTGCTAACTTTAAATAATTTAGTCAATCTTGAGTTGAATGTACAATTACATGTAAATCTGGATTTTTAAGAGATGGATCTTATCTTGTTATTGAACACTATAATAGATGTTGGATCATAGAAATCTATGTGTTGGATGCTTAAACCATGTTAATGAAAATGCGGCAAACATGTACACGCACTCCCAACTTAACTTGGTAACAATTGGGTACATTACTCTTAGCCCTTACTTCGTAAGAAAAGAATAAGGTGATATATTTTGACCCGACGTGCCCGAGATTTAGCGATAAAAGCACGTACAATAAGTTTGGTTTACGTCATACAACATATTCTATAGCGCCTTTGTCATGCTTGTAGACAGATAGCACAAGACATGATACATGTAGATCGCTGTACTTAAATTTCAATTATTTAAATCCAATAAATACACTGCTTTCCCTGAGGTGGATACGGAAGTTGAATACTTGAGATTTTTGGTTAAGCCTTGTTGAATATTATTGAGCATCTCTAAAATAGAATATTGTAGTCACACGGGCCATAATTCTTAATCAAGATATCCAGAGTAATATAATGTTTTTATTATAAATACGTACTGATATATACATTCTATAATCATGTAATTTTCATCTGCAAAATGCATACTGACTATGCCAGCGATATTGCATATCGATAATACAGTTGCTAATGAATGAAGAAAATATTGCATATCGATAATACGTTTTACCTACGAGCAAAACGTATACCACTGAGAGTGGTATACGTGTGAGATTTCGCACTCTGGTAAAAATGTTCAATCCTAAATTACTCTTGACACTCTCTCCAGGGCGGTGAAACTCGGTATTCCTAACCAACAGACGAAAGTGGTATCATCCACGCTTGGGTCAAAAGGTTAACAGTGTATAAGTGGGCGGCAATAATTTGTTCTAGCCAATCAGACTGGCGTTATTTTCGTATTGTATTTCTCGTTTATTTTTTTTCTCTTGCAGTCATTTAAGATGGTAAGAACCTACTTGTAAAGACATGGGTTTTACAACAGACGAATTAACCCAATATTTTAAGGCAAAGATTTTAACGGTTGGTACATAGAAGATTTCTAAAATGCATCACAAACGTATGCACTTCCTGTTTGGGTGTATTGTCCACGCAAAGTGTAACAAAGAAGCTACATGGTGCCGGTTGCTAACTTGCCTGAGAAGGCCTCTTGTATATTGATAGTATCTGTCAGGGGTAAATTGCACATCCAATGGAAACGAATTATTACAAACCATACAAACCATTTTTCTGGATGAATTACCTAAGCTGAAAATGTTAAACGGCCGCAAGCGGTTTTGTAGAGGCAATCTCTCCATACGTCGCGTGTGGGCACGCGAGGAACGTATCAGCTAAGATTTGTTTAACGCGGGTAATTAAGTCAAATTTTCTACCCACTAACGTAGTTAATTAAAGCAAACTGTCTTCACGAGCCTTGACGACCTTGTCGTCATGAAATTAGATTTAGTTGCAAATCGAATCGTGGTTTTATGGCGGTCAATCGAAATTATATAATTTGATTTTTATTCATTTTTTATTGATTTTTAACGAATCATTCTATGGAATACGGAATTGGTCATATTGAAAACAAAAAAGAATAGGATAGAAAACAAGAGAACAAAGAAAACAAAACAAACATACAAAAAAGGTTCCCTAAAACCAAAGTCTCATATGGTACCAATACCAATCCCCAGTGAGTGTGACCAGGTTTTACTGCTACAGAGTGACCTGGAATCTATCTTTAACCCAAGCCTCCTCCAGACCTACCAAACATCATGTGGTTTGCAAGATACAGCCAGAAATTTACCTAACCAAGCCAGAACACACATACGCCACATATCGCATATTACCGTATTTAAAGTGGATCGAAACACTTTTTCTCAAAATGAGTTCAATACAAACATACGCAGTTTAATAGATAATGCTGAAAAGGGAAGCATATTTTTAGTGATTATGTGCCCTCAACTTTAAGAGTTCTTCCAACTTAGCATATGCACTCTTGCCAAAAGAAATAATGACCCACGTAGTAGCATCAGCTAAATTCTAAATTACAAAAGTACACATACATAAATTTTATTTAAACTGTGTATAAAGATTTTCGAAGATTTGCACGAGATTTTTTATTTCATGTCAGTTGGAGCCCTCATGTATCTGATATGCTGGTTTAACGACACAAATTACATTGCGAGGTGCACCAAGCACTGTAAGCGTACGCTATGTCTGACTATTGCTACGTTTAAAACACAGCATCACTTTATATACAAATGTGTACAAGCAAAGGTTATTGCTTTACTTGTATCTTTTCAATACAAATAATATTTGTTTATTACATTTTGTGTACAAACATGTGATGTTTACATCTAATATGTGAGCTGTTGAAACGAATGTTTTTATATCAATGCGTGTTTTTAATGCCATTTCAAGCGAGCTGTACGGGCTGAATGTTTAGATTTTTGTTAATAGACATAATTGTGTGGTACCGTACAACGTGCTGGTTTTTTTCTACAGCCTGCATTTTCATCCACTATATATATCTATTATTCATTTGGTGAAAATATGATAGGTTATGCAGAAGAGCGCTTAAAAGGTGCATACTTTATCACTCTTTGACAAACTTTGAGTTGAAATAATTCTCCAAGGTACAGACAATTGACGTCTTATTTATCCATTCAACCATGATCACTTGGTGATGTTCAAACAAATCACCGATTAAAGCACCTTAATGTTTTTAGAAAGAAGATCGTGTATAATTTTAAACTTAAGCTTATACCGTATATCAACTGTCAGAGGCTGCGAAGGAGACATCAACACACGTGCAGTGTGGACCTGAATTATGACCGTCCTGCATTTTAAGCGGATTATATAAACCCTGAAGAACAACTCGTGTTTTTTGTGTTTTTCATGTTTGTTAATTAAATTGTATCTTTAAGCATGTTATGTACAATTATCATTGAATATTTAATCCATGTGAACAAATAATGTTTAATATTAATCTGAAGCTCTGTCGCTGATGATTGATCGCAAACTTGATGTTCAGACTAAATACGGACTTTTATTTGGTTAATCTATAGAAATGTTCTTTACAAAATTGGTATCATACACATTTTATACACTTATTGGTCCCACTTTTATTATTATATTGTACTTTCAGTCTGTACATTGCTTTTTATATGTTTTTTTTTTGTCCTGATTATGGTTAATATGGGGTGAAACAGTGCACTTAGAGGACGCGTCGACGCAAAGAGGGGAATATCCAATAAACAATAGCATGAATAGTGCATCAACTTAGATATGTTGGAGTACCAAGTCAATGATTACTACGATGCATCGTCAGAAAACATGCATGCCATTATCATGATTATAGGGCTATCTTCAGATTAAATTTGAGATCATTTTCAGTTTAAAGGAAACCAGCTCGATCATATATAGTAATTTACAAAAGTCTCATAACCCTAACGAAAATCATAAGTATGACTTATCTGAGTAAAGTGATATTTATGCGGGTACAGCTTGAACTTCATCTTCAATCTTCATATCTTTCTTATGGCAAACAATCAAAAATATGACAAGGTTGTCTTTGTTAATACACACGGTAAGATGAATCTTTTTACATGGTTTCATGCTTTCCTGCATGGTCTGAGCTAATAACGTTGCAATTTCGAAACGACCAATGCTTGAATAAAACTTAAGATAATATAGCTTAGTATTTGTTTATCATTTGTCACAAGTAAGGATTCTAATATTCATATATGCACTTGAGTTTGCATATGCATATTGAGTTTAAAACCTCGAGTAAGCAGGGCTTACATGACGTAATACTTAAAAAATCTAATTTAATAATAGATTTTTCTTGTAAATAGTAATTTTCTCCGTTGGAAATAAGTTCATTTTATGTAATATTTAACTTTATTTTCACGTTGAAATCTTTCTTATCACATTTCATTGAAGGCTTTCTCTTTCAATCCTTCATTTTATTGCCTTTTGTCCCATAATGATTGCCCTAGGCTGCTTGTTTGATGCGTTCAACTGAAAGTAGGAAAAACTGTATTTTGTTCCAAATTTGAAATTAATTTAGTACATTGTAAAAACAGCATAGTACTCTCTGACATTGGATCATTTGCTCTTTTCAGCTCGTGTATTTATATGCGTTTAGTTGATTGAGTGGTTTTGACATCGCCAAACAAATCATTCACGCAGTCCGGAACGCAACACGCGAAGTACATTGTACATTTTTAATTCACCAGCGTACTTTGGATGCTTGCTTGACATGGTTATACGTGCAAAAGAGGAGTGTACACATTTTTTTATCTGTTCGTTTTATTCCTTGACTGTTACTATGATTTCAAAATTGATTTTCAATTTCTTTTTTATTGTTTTTATTTGATTTCTTCATTTCTTAGATGTCCGGTGAATAACGTTTTGTTTCTAAATATTATACATAGGATTATTTAGTAATGTAACAAACATTGTACGTATCAGAGACCTTTATGGAAATACTAGTACATTCTAATTTAGAGAAAAATGCGTAACGGCAGAAAATTCTAAAAATATTCCTGTCAGAAAAATAAAATTCTATCAATAAAGCCATTGACGCACTGATATTGCATATATCAAAATATTAACAAAAGAAAAGTACTTTTGTTAAACGTCATGATAAGGATTTAAGGAACTTGGTGCTTCTTTCGTTGAAATGATTTTACACTACAACCGTTTCCGTAAATTTACAAATTTCTAGGTTGGGGGTTATAAAGTTACAGTATAAGGTAATCAAAGAGAGCTGATATTTTGTCATAAATAAATCGGATGACAAGGTTCCAATAAGTTGTTTTAATTCTGGTTATTCAAGGGGCTTTCATATGATTAAAGTGGTAGTATATTATGAGAATAACCATAATTGCTCAATTTTCGTATATATTAGCTGTTTGACCCACTTAAATCGAAAGTCCCACTTGTTTTTTGACAGATGCATCTGCACAGACAATATATATATTTGTTCAAGAATACTTTTTCTGCGTCTTTCATAATGACTGGATTAAAACAACCATTTTGATGCAAGCAGAATGCTATATATGCAATATATCTTTATTTTGCTTATAACGATTCTAATCCTTTTATATTATAAATGGTACGGGGCAAGATTGTACTTGGGCTCGTGTTCTTGACAAAATTATGCCTTAGGCACTTTGTGGTTAAATCCAAAAATCGAGGTTACTTTATTCAAGCAGATATACTTGTACCAATTTGCCCACCCTTTACTAGCTCTGACGCATTACGCACGAGACGCGCGCACGTGGATGTGTAATTGGATCCGGAATGCCTTTATTTGTTCAGTTGGTAACCAGTTCAATCAGTTTTTTCTGATGGTAATACATTTTACTCATGCTATAAACTTTTCATTCTAAAAGAACAAGTTCATTCTAAATTTTTATAATAGTGTAAACGTTTTTCATTACACTAAACATGCTAAATGGTAATGTGAAACATATCTGACCATAGCTATATGGTCAGATATGTGTCACATTACCACACATTTCCAAGTGTGACTCAAATGATCTGTTGTACATATCTTCACATGCATAAAAGATACCCTCAGCTTAATTATTTCATAATATCTGATTTCAAGTTTTCTCATAATACACAATTTCATTCCGATTTTTTCGGATTTCTTTACATGTTGTGAAAAGCTGTCTGGTTTTCATATTGTGCCCTGTGCAGATATTCAAGACTATTCAACATTTTAAATGCTGATTTTTCTGATTAAGAAGAATGAAAAAGACTATTTTTGGCTTTAGATTAGATTATAATAATCAAAAAATTCAATAAAGTTTTATATTTGCTTTTACATCTTATACAATTTCTGTTGATTTTTCTCACAACGTTTCTCTGCATATTGATTTAAACCTATTTGGCTTTGTTATGTGAAACACGAGGAACCCCAAAGGAACCATGTGCATGCAACGACCGAGTGAATTTTTCCCATTTTGGTATTGAATTTTGCGTATTAGATTCTCTCTTATTTTGAACTAATGCATGACGTATGGTCTGAAGCTTTTTTTTGGTTTCAATATCTGGTGTACCAGTATAGCTACATGCCCCCATAGGCTTTTCGGTGTGATGTCGAAGGTATCAGCCACACTTCAGTGTTCTTTGTTTCCTTTTTCTTCGAATAACCAGTGTAATCCCTATCGTAAAGAAACAAAACAAGATTATATTGATACTTGTATTGTTTGACCATCCTTGCTTCAAAAATGGTAGACTTGAAAAAGTGAGTCTGACATTAGATTTAGATTGGGATACCACGGTCCGGGGAAATTCGGGGTTTCGGGATCCCAGTAGGACTTTATAATCCTAAAAAATGCTTAGAAGTGAAAAAAAAAAGTGATTTCCGAGAACTGAACAAGATTCTTCGTGTTATGGGTGTTACACTCATATGCAATCTTCTATATCATGTATATAGCATGTTGTTAAGTGCAATGGGATAATTAACCTTACAAATTGGCCACAAATGATGGCGTTGTCTTGGACTGCAGATGATGATCCTGTGCTAATACGTTATGTCCCCTTTTCTGTTCTGTTCTGCAGGTGTAGCAGGTGAAACTACACAAGAGCCCGCGTCATCCAGCAAGTAATTGAAATTTCATCGATCGTCTGTCTGTCAATGTCTTCTCGCTCCTCTCGTATAAGATAAATTTCACATCTATTCGAAATCGTTGTGTAACTAACCGAGATCAACGATGACATTCGATCGGCATATTCCTGTTTGTGTCCTTCTGGAACTGTAATTTAGCGTTACGTGAATATCATTCAGATTCAACACAATTTGAGACCATAGTCATATTCACGAGAATATTTGTGATATTCCGGACAAAATTGACTTGAACAGATTAGCCATCAAATACACAGATCCGTGAAACAGTGACTTTGTACTAGTAGCTTGATCATGTTGATATCGGTCTCAAGAAGGAGACAATTGGCTTGGTAAATTATTACAAACGCATTGTTCATCGTATGCTTAATTTAAAACCCTCAAACAATACATATCCTATGGTATTCTATTATCCGTTCTAGATTAGTTTGCTATGGGTGTTTAGGATTTTGTTAGTCATTCATTACATAAGGTCTAATAAACTAACTTATCAAGCATTTATTTAATGTCATTAGAAGTGATTCTTTTTCCAGTAATGTGATAATAGATTTGTTGACTTTCAGGAAGACGGTAAGAAAGAGTTTTTCCTGCTAATCTTTCTATTTATTTAGAATGTCTACGTGCTTCTATCTTGTCTGAATTTAAAGACTCTTTGGACCAAATCAAATCAAGAGCAATATTCCCATTTTTACATTGAAGGAAATACAAGATACCTACGTTTTGTAAGCCATTTTTGAAATATATATGTATTTTTGACTTAGTTATTTTATAATTAATTGGTTCTACATATTTTATTTTTTTATTCTGTCTATTGCCAACACATGCTTACCAGTACTGATGCTTACTGTTTTATTTTACGATTAAAATTAATGAAAGGTGGTGAAAACAACGTCAAATTTTACTGATTTAAAGAAATGTCGTTCAAATGGAGATATTGTTGCAAAGAACGGCAAACCTTGGCAAGTTTGTTTACCATGTTTACTCCGGGTGTTTAGTCAGACGAATTTCCTTTAAAGTCCCTAGTGAATCTCCCCCAAAATGGTGCTGCGTCTTGTTTCATTCGAAGTCGATAATTACTTTTTCTCTATAGACATAATAATTCTGTTGGGGGACTGACAGCATTTGAAAATGGGATTTGTCGAGTGTTTTAAGTTTCATCAGTAAACTTGTGCTGAATCGAATTGTATATATCTAATAAATATATACCGATACGGTATTAGACTTGGTACTTATAACAACAACTTTAACAACTTTTGATAATGAGCATGCCACTAGTTATAGGACAAGCGAGTAACTTCAATCTTATCAAGACACAATTTTACTCCCAACTTAAAATACATATCCATACAACTTCAAACCCCCACAAAAGACCGTGCACCAAGCACAGGCAGTGTTTCAATGCTCCGAGAGGATCACGTGGTGGCGGGGTGAGTCTTTTACTTAAAAATGGATACTCAACTCGTTTAAACTCGACAACTAGCTATGAGTCATTCGAGCACATTGATTGCACAATCTCTTTGAATACGTCGATACTACGGCTGATAAATGTATATCGTAAGCAGGAAATTCCATGTAGAATCTTTCTGAATGACTTCTCCTCATTACTTGAGGGTGTTTTGTCTTCATCTGAACAAATTGTCATCTCAGGAGATTTTAATTATCATGTTGATGATGAATCTGATAGCGATGCCCGTGCATTTAAAGATCTGATTGATGAAGCTGGATTACAACAACATGTCGCTGTTCCAACACATCGCTCATTACATACATTGGACCTTATAATTTCTCCCAAAGACTCCCGTTCTGTCAG
>JXSR01S073282.1:6246-17544 GCA_000969725.1 Ophiothrix spiculata
TGAAAAAGCAACTAGGGAACACGATGGATCCGGTGGAGGAGGTGACGGTGGAGGAGGCGCGCATAGGATTACGTGCAAAAGTGTAAAAAAGTTATAATTTATAAACACATGTATTGTTAAAAATAAAAATGTTGGGATCATATTTTTTTTAAAATATACAGTGTGTATCAGAATGATTAGTACTCTACTTTGTGACTTTTTACACAAAATCTATAAATGATAGCATAACTTTGGTCACTGATATAGAAAGACCAATTCAATAGCTTCCAATTAAAAAAAGAATTTTGATGCGCGCAATAGGAGTTTACGTCAGTTAGAAGAAAATATGTCTTTTTACAAACTCGCCACGGGTAATATACAGCGTATGCCAGCCCAAGACATTTGAAGTAATATTGTTTCTCATATAGCATCAAAGCCACAAATTATCAGGAAACGGGCAGAATGAATGTTGTGTGGTGTTTTTTGGCTAGGCAGTTTTCAAATTGAAGCGAATTCCGTATAAGTGCATGATTTGCCAATTTGCAACATTAGAAAGTTATCGTTTAATGACAATGAGATTGCAATAGGCATTACACAGGACTATTGCAAATAAATTTCAATACATATTTTAATACCAGATGAAGCATTTCTGCAAATAATTTACTTTCATGAACTTATTTTGTGAAAAAATGTTTAAAGAGACATTTATAATTTAATGACAATGAGATTGCAATAGGCATTACACAGGACTATTGCAAATAAATATCAATACATATTTTAATACCAGATGAAGCATTTCTGCAAATAATTTACTGTCATGAACTTATTTTGTGAAAAAATGTTTAAAGAGACATTTATAATTAAATAAAGACAGGTAATATTTCCGTTTAAAAGATGAGTAACATTTTCTATTTAATCAATGCCAAGTACATGTATATAAATAGTATAAGTTCTTTTTTCATGAAATGAGAAGTCAACCGAGCGTTCAACATTAGATTTTGGCAATTTTGAAAGTAAAATTATATTTTAAGGTAGAAAATATAAATTAAAATCTCATATATTGATTTCTGTCGTCCATAAAATGGAAAGGCAACAAATCATATCCGTGGCGAGTTTTCAAACCTTGTGCCATTACAGAATCCTCCCGTTCTTGGAAACGAAATTACAAAATGCTATCATTCTTTTTGCAAATCAAAGACAAAGAAATGCACTACCAATGAAGATAATTCCGAGTTTCAAAAGGGAACGAAAAGTATTTGTACACATTTATTTATTCTGAGTACTAATCATTATGATCATATTGATTCACCCTGTACTTCAATGCGATATGCAAAATGCCAAAGCATGTATCGAATATTGACATATACAAATTCTGTTGTTTCTTTATGGTTTATATATGGGTTATTTTCTCTATACATTAATGTACAAAAAGTGAGTCGACGTAGTTGGTCAAAGTTATTATACATTTTTCAAAAGAAAATTTCGACGAGGAATCCAATTCTGTGATTAAATTTTAGGTAGTGTACAGAGAAAAAACTTATGACTGATAAATGTCTCAAAATATAGTGAGTCGTTTCATAGATTTTGACCAGCCTCAGTATTTTGACCACAATGAAATTGGTCACCAACTGGTTTATTTTATGGAAGGCCACCATTACCTCATTCAAGTAATGTTTGTGTCATCTGGATACACATTTCCCCAGCAAAATCTCATTGGGCCAAGTTGGTTGACCAAAATGCACTTTTATTTTATTTTACACCCTGTATAATTTTTACCCATCCCTCAAAGTTAGGCTTATTTAGGTAAAACTGAAATCCTCGGAAAGTAAGCTATCCAGCAATATAACTTTGTCGGTTTAAGTGTATATATTTAGAGTAACAAACCGTTGAATACAAATTGGCATGGTTTTACAAATGCTTTTGTGTGAAACAAAAAAAAAAATGACCAGTTAATGACTTAATACGTCCAATTGTTAATTCTGAATGAGGATTTTCATTCTAAATTTTCACGTTATGCAGAATATATTAAATGGGTACCCATTTTTCACCCCATTGCACATTTTCAAGTGCTTACTGATGGGTAGTATAATGTTTGATATTGATTCTATGAGCCAGATCTATTCATGGTAAGCTATGTTTTTATACACAATGGCGAAATTTTACATCAAAAATGTTCATTTAGCATGAAAGTTTACACCATTCTTAAAAACCAATCACCACGAGGAAAAATATGAATGAAAATGTCTACAAACTACAAAAATGACGAAGTATATCTAGCCTATAAAGTGTAGCAAAATCTACCTTTTACCGATAGTATTTACTCAAGCACCTTTTACTTAAAAAGTAGTAAATACTCCCTGTGATAAGCATAAAAACAAGTATTTATCAGACTTTACCAAGTAAATACTCACAAATTTTTAAGTACCTAAAGAGCTACTTTGACAATTTACTAGTTCTATTTTGACGAATTGAAACAAATTTTATGGATCTTCTAAGTAGAAAACAGAAATGGTACCAGCAAAGAGGAGTTCCTTAAAAATACACTTTAACTTGGTTTGTTCAAATTGGGAGGGATCTTGACAAAGATGAGAGATCATTTTGTTGGTGATCGATTTACATAATTATTGCAGTATGTACGCAAGAGTGGTTTTTTTAGATGCAAGCTTACGCGTTAGTTGTTTTTAAAGTTGCACAAGTTGATTTAGTGGTTTGTCCCCCCCCCCGGATGCTCTCCCGATGCATTATAAAGCGCCTGATGCATGCTACCACGATGTTTTATTTCACTGTAGCTTTAGACCGAGCGATTAAGTAAGTACCAGTATTTACTTTCCAATAAAAGTAAAAAATTATGCATATCAAATCAAGTAAATACGTACTTTTATTGTACTTTTACTTCTTACTTAGTATTTACTTATTTTTATGCATACGGCGCAATGTTTGACGAAATTAAAATTCCATTAAATAACAAATGTAAGATTTTGAGAAATTTTGTACATGTAGGTACTTTTAGCGTTTAAACGGATTTATGTTATAAATAATTAGCAAGGAAGGAGTAAAGAATGAATGTCATATATCAAATTTCCAAATGGATTATGAATGAATGTAATATTTGTGGTTCACATTTTTACATATTTGTGATGAAAAAATAATAATAATACTCATAACACATGTCATGCAAATAAATGTGTTAAATACTTATAAAAATGTCAATACAGGAATGGAAACACATTTTTCAATTAGCACTTTGGTTTTGAATTAATCTGCAGTTTTCCAATTATTAACGGGCAGACATCTCGAAATTAGAATGAATTTTCTGTGTTTTCTTTGGTTTTCTCTTCTTAAACATATACTTTGATTTACTTTGATTTCTCTCCTTTATATCTCCTTGCTGTCGTGGGCAAGAAACTGTTGGTTTCCTTTGCGAATGCTATTTCTTTTTTATTCATTTGGTGTATACCTGGTGAGTCTATATCCCGAAGGAAGCGAAAAAAGGACATATGTATCTAAGTCTAAATATATAGAATAAACACTTAATTACCAATAGACCAAGGAGTTCACCTTCCAGTTGACACACTGTCACATGGTTATAAAGCAAAGTCCATTGTACTTAATTTTGTATAAATACAATCAAAATCTGTCAAAACAACTACTGTATCAGACGACAGCGTTAGAGTTGTTTTAGAACACCATTTAAAAATGCCGCGGGTTTCTACTTCTTCAACGGGTATACTAAGTCTATTAATACTAATTACGTCCTTGTTTGGTTCAAACTTTTGCAATGGAGAATGTGCCAAGAAATCAGATCAAAATGCTGGTCAAAAACTGATTGACTCTATCAAATCGGAGTACTATTTAAGAGAGAAATATTACAGCACAGCAAATGACGGTGCATTGGTTTATCCAAAGGCAAAACGAGATGAAGAGCGTCAGCGGATACAAATTTTGGAGCAACTTTCACCTGAAACTGTTGAGAGGATTGGGCATGAGATGTTGACACGTCAACCGTTCAATGAATGGCTGATCGAAGTTCTGAAATCAGAGAGCAATAAAAAGGGTAAGATAGACAAACTAATTTAAATGACGATCGATACAGGAAAAAACAATGTTAATAAATGTCTTTATCTGTTAATGTTATTGCAATGCGCTATACATAGCATAGCTATACATGATGAGTCAATGCACTAGTAACGTCTGTGCTACATTCTGTTGGAAAAATACTATTCAAAATATTTCGACATGAACTATTGAACCTTGACTGTGTATGACTGTAAAAAAGGATATCGTGTGTCCCAGAAAAATACAATCTGTACGTGTAAAGTTTTTGGCTGGATACTGGGTAATAAGAAGTATATAAAGGGTGTATTATAATTGAGGAGTATTGATTTAATAGGTTTCGCCTTTACTACATTGCATTTAGTCATGGGCAAGATCTTGTGTTTCTAAAATGATAGCATTTTTTCATTTCTGTCAACAGATGTTTCCTTGAAACGTTTACCAGGTCAACTTGTAGAAACTCCTCTGGGCAACATTTCGGAGATCTGTTACAATGATACCATGGCTATGGTGGAAGCATCTGAAGGTGGAATCCGGTGGGCAACACGGAGTAAGTTGATACCTTAATATGTAGGAAGACAGTATGTACATTTAAATCTTGTGCAAGTTACTTTCTTTTACAAAAGGAGGGAGAGCATGATGTAATGTTTATTTTTACATCCCGAAATCTGGCTTGGCTCAAAAATGTCACGTGAATAATAACACGTATGAACTCAATAGAGATTTCAAGACAGACAGCGTATAAGTAACGAACACTTCCGGTAACATATTTCATTTGAAGTTTAACTTCGTGAAAACTTACGGAATAGCTTGCGCTACCCCTTCCACCACCCCCTCCCCCTCAAAAATTGTGAACTTCGCCCGTCTTTCATCTCTTTTTATTTCAATCTTGTGTGATGAAGCCCTATAGCGAAATCCTTCATTCTTGTGATCCGTTTTAGTTCCTATCACCTTTTCAAGTTGATGCTTCTGTTTCCTTGTCGGGGAGGAGTCATCACATATATCATGACCGACCGCGAATAAAGATATTGCATTCCGTTCTTTCTTTCAGTTGCTGCGTCATGGGGTGACATGGATTACCTCGGTGAGAGATGGGAATTCGTTGGTAAAGACAAGAGTCTTGGAATATGGGAGTTATGTGTAGAGAATCCTAATGGTACTGACGGCATTCCGTATCCGTATGACACTAAGTATTGCCTTATGGATGTGGTAAGTAAACAGTTATCGTATATATACTGCATTTTAGGAATTTTCAAAATATATTAGTCATAATAACGAAACAAAAAAATATATATCTTCATGATGTAGTGGATATATCTGAAAAATAATTATACAGGGATATTTCTATAAAGAATAAAATTTGATGTTTCGCTAGTTTTGTTGATGTTGTTTCCTTTTTTGTTTTTATAAGTCATTAAGTAGTTTACTTGAACTAAAATATGAAAATGAAGAATTTGGGCTATCAGTGATGTTCTTACTACTATCAGGTGGTTTGCTACCCTGCAGAGGCATTATTCAATAACAAAAAGAGCAACTTTCCAAAGCTCAAAAGAGGTCAAAAACGGATCACTATTTTTATGTCGCAATAAGAACAAAAAATCACAACTTTGCCAGTTGTAGCTCAATTTTCACAAAAATGTGATTTTTAGAAGATGAGACTTGTTACCCTGGTCACATAATCTGATAGCGAGAATACGATGTGCTTACGGCGTCATACCGGGTAGAAATTGAGCGGACACTGACCGGACATCGGTCGGTATACCGGAAAGTGCCTGCCGGTGCCTGTGAGCCGACACACCGAAAGCATGCCGCGAGAATTTAACTCGCTGTTAAAACAACGTTGTCTTCAGTTGTAGTCAAATAACTACAGACAGCCGATCGGTGACAGACTGAGCAACGTAAGAGTTCACAGACGTCATACCGATAATACTGACGTTGCGACTTCCTCCCGATTTCCAGACACCGGTCTGCGACCGGTGGTTATGTGACCATAGACCAGTGTGATTTGCAGATAAGATTGAGAAAGTTCTGTTTTGGATAAGTCTCAAAACAAGATCAAATATCGAACATACGGTACACAAAAGTGAGTTATTTGACCAGCCAGGCCTTTCTCCAGGGGTGGGCAAACCACCCAAGATTTCTCCAATGGATTTTATCGAGCGACTTTACAGGGGTTCCAAGGGGCCGACTCGGCTGGGTTTTTCAAGATAAACCGCCAAATATTGTGCTTTATGAAGTTTTCAACCTAATTTTTAGCAATTTTCAGCTTTAATTGTCGTAATATTATGGAAAAACGGCAATTTCCTGCCCCCTTTATTTTTCTCCCAGGTCTTCAAAATTTCTCCAAAAAATTTCCGAGGTGGGCATTTCGCCCACCTTGCCTACCCCTGGCTACGCCACTGTATTTGACTCATTTGAGGCAGAGCGTGTCAGAACATGGACAAAATGACTTAAAACCTGTAAAAATCGAGTAATTTTATCCGTGTACTGATACACTATGGCTCAAATTATAATAATAATAACAAAAGTGGATTTATAGAGCGCATTTTGAAAAGACTTCTATGCGCTTTACAAAGATAAAAACTACAGAATATTTAAAATATATATAGAATGAAACACACTTTAAAGTAAATAATTACACTACTTAAGTTACACAATATATAATAATTAAAAACTAAGCGAATATAAAAATTGAACACTAATCAAGTCATAGTCACAATTTGAGAAACAGAACTAACTTAAAAACTGGAAAACATATAGAAAATCTAAAACCACATTTTTTTAAAAACAGCAAGAGTGATCGGCAACAATGAAATCCATCAAATGCAAAGGTTGTAGATCCATATCAAAATGAAAATAAGAGCTGAAGGGGAGAGGTTACCGGCACATTCACCCTTAGCATATTGCACAAATATATCATAATAAAATCGTTGCAGATGGCATAAAGGCACGATGAAAAACGGTGAAAAAGCAAATGTGTCAAATTACTCACTTTTGTGTATACTCCTAGTTCAGGAATCTTATAAAATCTAATCACTTGTTGGGTTATTAATACATAATGTGTGCTAAATAAGGCACTATTCGTAATTTATACATGTTTGTTTAGGGGAATACGACGTTGGAAGTGCTAAAACTAAAATTGCAAAGTGAGAGGGGAAAAAAGTTATCGAAAAATAAAACAGGTTCTCATGGGGATAGTTACAAGGTTCTATCTAGTTTATTTTGTGGTCCATTTAGTTTTGCTTTATATCCTATGTCTTTTAGGATAAACCGTTTTTGAGAAATCCTGCGCGCAGCCAAGGAATATCGTTAAAATTCACTTCTGAGATGTCGTCAATTTGTTTAGAAGCACGATTTTCCAAGTTTAACACTTAAGTGGTCAAGGGGGGGGGGGGGTCACATTGACCCAATATTTGTTTTTTGTATTATCTTCAAAACCAAAGATGTGGGGAGGCTCTTGCAGAAGCTTGATACAGATAAAGCAACAGGCCCTGACAACATTCCTTCTAGATTCCTGAAAGAATGTAGCGCAGAACTTGCAAGACCACTTTCTTTGTTGTTCCAGTTATGCTTCAACCAGGGATTCTTTCCAAGCCAATGGAAAGTTGCCAGAGTCATTCCTATCCACAAGATGAATTCTAAGTCTAATCCATCCATGTATCGCCCCATCTCACTACTTTCTATCATCAGCAAGGTAATGGAGGCAGCAATACACCATCATCTTCAAAAGTACCTCTTGGGAAATGGCTTGCTCTCAGATCAGTAATTCGGCTTCAGACTTCATCACAGCACGGCTGACATTCTAACCATTCTCACCCAACAATGGTCCAACCCCTTGGATAAAGGGAATAAAGTGTGCCTCGTTGCCTTTGATATCAAAGAGGCTTTTGACAAGGTATGGCATAATGGTCTATGCTCTAAAGCTACTGCAAAAGGGAGTGTGTGGAAAATTACTTACCTGGATCAATAGCTACTTCCATCAAAGTTGTCTTGACAGGCCAGACATCTGATACTACCTCAATCAACGCATCGGTTCATCAAGGATAAATTTTTGGACCACCCCTCTTCTCCATCTTCATCGATAATGTGACCAACGAGTGTGAAAATCAACTCTATTTATACGCAGATGATTCAACCTTATTTTGCGAAATCAAATCAACTGATGATCCTTTGGCTGTTACAGCAAATCTGAACAAAGCTCTAGAGAGAATGAGAATCTGGGCTGACAGGTGGAAGGTCACATTTGAAAGTGCAAGGCAATGACTATCTCTATGAAAAGAAATCCTACCAGACCTCAACTGCAGTTTGGTGATACGACCTTGGCACAGATGAATGAGCTGGGGATTTTGGGAATCACCATTGATAGTAAACTAACCTGTTCAAAACACATCTCCAACATTGCTTCACCTGCTGGACAAAGGCCCGGGGCCCTGTGAAGAGTGGCCAACAAACTTGACCTAAGAGAAAGAGCAACCATCTATAAGGCACAAGTTCGAAGTGTTATGGAATACGCATCACTTTCCTGGATGAGAGCCAGCCCAACAATACTCGGATTGCTATAGATTCCATCCAGAGAAAGGCACTTCGAGTTTTTGGTGTGGATGAGAATGATGCCAGACTAGAACTTAACATCTGTCGCTCCATGAAAGACGCCAGGTGGCAGCAGCTGCAGTCCTGTACACCAATCTATGCCCATCAGACCTTCGAGCTCTGCTTCCTATGCAAAATATATCATCAGAAAAGCCGTTCCAGTATCCAGAACTGTTTCAACTGGCCGGACTTTCATCCACACAGTTGTGCATATATGTAATAACTGGGTAGTGTTATCGGTGACATCTCTGATAATGGTGTGACATCCTTTAAAAGGAGAGTGCATGCATATCTTATGTCATGTGTTTAAAGCTTTCCCCCAGCACTCCAGTTCTCTTTTGCTGTGAACCACTGATTAGGCCATGGAGATTTCTATCATATATATAGTGCAGTACAGCTTATGATAGTCTTTTCACTCTTTTCTGCATGTGCTATTGTTCACTTCAGCAATTTATAAAAAAAAATGTGGCAGACCTTGACAACTTAAGTGTTAAGGTACAATTTAGAAACGACGTTTTGCTGTTATTGTAAATTAGAAACTAAGCACATAAATGCCCACAAATAATTAAGGAAAGCAGACCCATAAAAGCATAATTACTTCTCAAGATATAGATTTTTGAAACGCAAAATGTAAATCATTAAAATACATACGAAATATATAAACAATTCAACTTGCGAAATTATATTTTTAACCGTAACTTTTGAATGGAAGCTCCGAATGTAAAAACTGCAAAGCAAAGTACTCTTTTTTATTTTTAGCACTTCCAACGTCATATCCCCCCTCAATGTACAGGGTGTCCAATCCTGATCTTCCTGTTTTCACTGGAAAAGTTCTGTTCCAAGTCAGGAAGAGTCCATGGTGATGAGATGTACTGTCCGTCAGATTGTCGAAAAAGTAATCGGGCGTACTTAAATCATGAGTGTAATAGGGCTAGGTTTTTTTTTCTTGGGCAATATGATTCTTCATGAAAATGGTAACTAATAAAGCCATCATAAACGGTTTAGCTGTATCATATCAAACGTCATGTCGTCAAGGCGAACTGACAGAAGAGTGTCAACACTGTATGGTACAGTGGCTCAACCACTTTGAACTTTCAGACCTCTCTTAGAAGATTACTGATTACATAATGTTTGGTACCAAAATAACTCTATAAGTCTCCTCTATCAATACATATGTCTAGATTTGTATACTATTTTTAGTTTTAAAGTTATTAAAATTTAAAAATATGTAGTTAATTTTTGGACACTCTGTAGTTATAGTTATTATGATTGTTTTTCTCTCAAAGTATGGGGGTCTGAAAGTTGGAACATGTTGGTCAACTAGTTGTTCACAAAACGACCTTACCACAATGGCATGGACATGTAAGTTAAATGTAGGTGTATTGACATTTTGACTTTGTCAATTGGGTTGATATTTTAGAGAGATTTAAGATTTAAAGTTTTAAGGTTTAAATATGTAAAAATTGTTTCAGTTAAATATTGAAACATCTTTTAAACCCCTGTAAAATATCAAACCAATTGACAAAGTCAAAATGTATGTGTTAGTTGAATTCTGAAACCTTGAAACTCAGATCAGATGCATTATAAACTTACCATTTGATGAAACACAGTAAATTACTGATAATGTAATATAAAGATGTAAATATTTTAGGTTGTGTTGTTAGAACATGTTTGAAATAATTGGAACATAGTTTAATGCATTAGCCACGATCACAAAAGTGAAGTTGAACTTTCCTGAACACCTTCTGATTTTATTGCATTTTTAGAAAGTGCTTCCAACTAATATGTAATATCAAAAAACATTCTTCTTGAACTTTACCATTTATAGTTAAACAGACAATTATTTGTGCTTTGAATTTCTCATTCTCCGGAGAATGAGAAATTCAGTGATAGTGTTTCTAGAAATAAATTACTAAATTCTTAAAGTGTAAACTTCTTTGTTACTAACAATATATTTTAGTAAAGATTTAAATTAACAGTCGTACATCTGGAATCTCAAAGTTTAGGAAAATAGAAAAACTGCTGATAGAACCCAAGAATTGAATTTGGATGAAAAGTGTTTTTTTAAAACAAGTAATATGATTTTATTTGTTTGTTTCGATTCTATTAAGGTCTTTCGTTGATTCAAGTAAGCTTTCACAAGTTTCATACCGAAGTGGATCATGGTTGAAGCCTTTAAGTTCATCTAATTTTGTTTTCAAAATTAGTTTTCAAAATTAGATGAACTTTCCACATTTTGGGATTAAACAGATTGAAAGAGATTAAACTATTTTTTTTTCTAATTCACACTAAGGCTTAATATTCCTCTCTAAAGAGGTTGGCCAAATACTTAAAAGTAAATCCAAAGTCTCATTTACTTTTTTATTTCTTTAACTTTAATTGTAACACTTTTTTATTTTTATTTTTTGAGTAAAATTGTCATTTTCCTCATTGTAATTTACGATTTACGATCTCTCCTTACAATTCATTTGATTCACAACAGTCAGCGTCATGTTTAGTAGTTTGCATGTAAGAAAGGATACTGAATCTGATTCGATTAAAAAAAAGAATCAGTCAAATCTTCTCTCCATTTTTGTGCAAATTTTCTAGCAAAAATTACCGAAAACATTATATTAGAATAACCTCAAGTAAAGACTAAAAGTTGTGTTTTTACGAGTCCAAGAAGGTTATATGAAT
>JXSR01S073282.1:22070-39383 GCA_000969725.1 Ophiothrix spiculata
CCGTCATATCGAATGGTAACTTAAGGATCCCAAAATGAAAATTTAATTTTTTGTTTCATCTGAGAGGTTATATCTTAAGCTCTAAAAAGGTATCGGGTTGATTCTGAAAACGAAAAATATGGTTCTGGGAAAATCGAGTTTAAAGTTTCTGTACTGGTTAAACTTGAATAGAGAAAGGATTTTTATCTCGGGTTTTAATACCTTTGTCTTATATGTTTTGGATGTTGGAACCTGATAAATATGACAAAATACACTTCAAAGGTAACGTTTCTGATGAAATTAGAAATTGACCTTGGTCATGATTTTTGACTATCCTCAGCTTTAATGGCCCGTATCTCGTAATTTAATGTGCCAACCTTAAGGTACCTTTCGATGTGACGGGACACATATCATCGTCCGACAAGAAAGCATAGATATTGTTTAATCAGCATGAACTTATCAAAATATTACCACTGTACTACCTGTCAGATGGTCAGGTAACTTTCAAATTGTTTATTTGTTAGAGTATCTTGAATCATGATGAATGTGTCCACATGAAAGGTAAGCAGGACTTGCAACTTCAACTTAATATACCAGAAAAGGAGGCTACTGCCATTGTTTACTGGGGTCTTTTTTCAGCCACTGTAGTCATCTATTTATCATTAACATCTACCACAAAACAACGTTGTATATATGAAAACGAACTGCTGTATATTCTAGGCCATAAAATTAATACCCCCTAGTCAATAATTATGAACATGAATTGCACGGACACCGCTGTTGACGTAGTAGCTTATTAACTTTTTTCGGACTTTGTGCATGTTTTGGCGCAAAAATGTTCAAATCGGTCGTATCGTTTTGGAGACAATTAGCATAAACTGGTAAAATGATGGCGTTGTTCAAATTTTGTTTTGTCCCTAAAACCGAAACGAAACAACTTTTTAAAATTTTCATTTTAGCAATGTACTTGTAATTATAATCTGCTATTATGGGCCAATTTACATTGAAAAATTCCTTTGAAAAAGCAGATTTCAAATTTTTGGTGGGAAATTTTTCGGAAAAAATGAAAATTTGACACGAATTAGAAATCTGGCCACCAATTTAAAACGGAATGACCAATTTTATATTTCTTTAGTTCATATGAATTTAATTGAGTTGATGTATCACTGTGTACAGTCTTAAAGAAAAATCATATGGAGAACATAGTTTTTAAAACGATCAAAATCCAGGGTCCATAAGGACCCTCTCGTTGTGCACTAACGGGATTCTATAACACCTTATGCAGTTAAGTGTTAAGTTTTTGATCAAACACCAGTTCCAAATTTGGATACGTCATAAATTGTCAGATGAAAATAAAACAAACTGATGTGTATATTTTAAGTTCATCACCGATCTCTTTGCTTTCCAGGTTTTATAGATCGTCTCATTCTGTCTTCCTCTGCAATATACAACACGAGGAAATACATGGACTGCACTGTCAAATCCCCGACTACATTGTGCCTTAACGGACTGAGAGTTATTAGTATGTTCTGGATCATACTGGGTCACACTCACCAGTTTATTCTTTTGGTTCGGCTAGGTAAGACTCTTCAACTTCCGTGGGGATATTATAACTCCTATAATATGTATCGAACTGAATCACTTTTATCCTTTATCTAACTTGTTTGATTTCATTCATGACCCGATTATGCTAATAGAATAGCCATAGGGGTGAAATAAGACACATGCTTACTCTTCTGGTTGATTTTCTAAATGACTTGGTATGCTTTTATTTTTACTTAGCCTCGTAGTATCCCTCTAACAGCCACATGTCTGATCGATATTCGACCACATATTATAGTAAGCATGTAACAATTGCACTTTTATATAGATAACAACTTTGAAGTAATTGAGAGAACTACTTATTGGCCGTTCAGAGTCGTGACCGAGTCTCCCTTTAGCGTAGATACATTCTTCTTCTTGAGGTAAGAAACTAAGCCAAAAGTACCCGGTATGCTTTAGGTCACAGATACTGGTACACAAACTTTGGACAACACTATATCCAAATATTGTTTATTCTTAGTCGCTGAGTGTGATTTTACTACCTTTTAAGGAAATTTGACTATCCATTAAGAGACAATACATGACAGTACGTTCATTCGTCAAACGCAGTGGAGCAGCGCGTTAAAGGTTACGGCGCGGTGTAGATACATGTATACGCACGCATCTGACACGCAGTTCTTTACTTGAACTGGAATACCGTATTTAGTGTTTGAATAGAGGTGAATGTTTTTCCAATAACGATGTCTTTTGTTTTTTGGCAAATACTTGACTTCATTCCTTATCAATAAAATGTCTCAAGTTTGTGACCAAGAATGAGAATAAAAGATGATATTGATAGTCTTGCCTGTCATCTATCGTCTCATAATGGATGTGCTTACATTATTTTCTCATATTGAGCATCCCCTTCGGGGGCACCCATTATATTATAAGATGATAGATGACAGAAAACAAAACAAAACAAAAAACAAACAAAAACAAAACAAAACCGCGCGCTGAAGATTGCGGCGCGGCGCGATGTAATTGGGACATCTGTCGTCCGATTCTTTACTTGAATTGAACTGTTTTATGTTTTTTTAAAAAAAGTCTCAAATTTTAACTAAAGGTGAGAATACTAATTAAAAATAAAATGTATTGTTTTTATGTGTCAGGGACACCAATTACTGAAAACAATGTTCGCCCATCCATAATGAGACAAAAGATGACAAGCAAAACAATAAATATTATCTTTTATTCTCTAAGTATAGTCAAGTTCTGGTTACGTTTTTGTATTCCAGTATAATGCCGGTCAGAAATACTTGGTTTTTACCAGTATTGTTCAATTCATGTCAATATTCAAGTATTGTTGAACAAAAACTGTCTTTAATGTCAGCATTGCAAACGTTTTGGTCAACGTAATTTCCAGTATTGTTGACCATAAATACTGGTTGGTAGATTTTGTTCATCTTTATCTTCAAGGTAAGTGTCATGTTCGAGAATCATAACTATTATTGTTGAGGTACAAAAGTTGCGGAAAAGTCTGACTATGGGAGACTCTTATGATGGACCCGCAAGGTCTTGTTTTAACCTGCAATTTCCCCCAATGACTCCGTTTCATACCCCATTAAACCTACTTTTATTACATTTTGTCGGCTGAATGTCCTCATTTTTACCCGGGTTGTGTCCTGATATACCCACCATTTTTGGGAGGTATATGTAACCTGATTGACCCCTACTCTAAACATGTCTCTTTAAATAGAAAGTACACCCTTCCACGAGGAGTTCATTGTTTGGATTTGGTTAGACTATGATCACAATACAGTAGCCATAAGGATTTCGTAAACAATAGTTTTATTTTAAAAATATCAGCACGATCTACGCATATTCGTAACCGTAAAAAGGACATTGTTTTTTAGCATTTAACAATATACGTTATAAGCATTGACAAATACTGGGGTTATATTATTATAACTATTATTAAACTTTTGTTAACAATTCTGGAACAACACCTCTTCCTAATTGTTGAGTACTAGAATGTCCATAAAATTGACCAATACTGGTATCGTGGACCTAAAGTATACATTTACCTTTTCCACCAAGTACACCTTTCCGAAACTAATTTAGTGAACTAGGTGATGGGTCTGGACATAATGGTGGAGCACGACTAGTGGAAGTCATTTCTAACCATTCATTACATTGATAGGTATATACATATAAATTGTAAATAAATATTCACATCACTTTTTATTATCGTTTTTAAAATTTAATCATCTGTTATATGTGTCTTCCAGTGGTCTTCTGTTGACCTACCTAACATTAAAGCAACTAGCAAAAAATAAAGGAAAACTGAATTGGGGACTATTTTACTTTCACCGTTGGTGGCGTATTACTCCTGTCTACATGTTGGTGTTGGCAGTCGTGGCTAATCTCTTCTGGAAGTGGGGACAAGGCCCTCAAAAAACCAATTACGGTATATTTTGGCACTACACATGCAAAGAGTGGTGGTGGACGCATTTCTTGTACATAAATAATCTGGTGCCTTTTCCAGGAAGTGTTTCTGACTCGGTAAGAAGAAAACATGGTTTTTCTTCATGTGTTCTTCTATCGAATGCAAATTTGCCCCACCCTATGTTTTTTTTTTCATTCCAAACTGTGCCTGTTCGGAAAATATATCTCAAGTTTTTTTACATGAGATGAAGAAACAAGGCATTCTACGTGAATCGATTTTTTTTTTCAAATATACCCTATGGTATATTCCATAGCCGACCAAAGATGATAACAGTGAGCACAGTAAAGATGTTGATGTTGTTTTTGCTGGTGATGAAGATGATGATGATGATGATGAATTATATATGTGTTTGTATTTTTTGTCATTTCAACTAACATTGCATAAGATTTGCGAGTTGCTTTGTCATGAATTCAATTTGACACATTTGTTTCTATTTCTAATTGACAGTGCATGGGATGGACGTGGTATCTGGCAAATGATATGCAATTCTTTATCATTTCTCCATTTATTCTTTATTTACTGTACCGGTAAGAGACAGATATTCCCTAAACACATTCAATTAGCATATTTTCAGCATAACAATAATAGAAATAATTGAATTAAATGCTATTATCTGGACAAATCTTAGCTTTGAACCTTTAAACTAATAACCAACTTAGAAAGCGTCGTACTCGTATGTTTTAGATGGGATGTTTTAGAAACTGTCCACATATAATTTATAAGGGTATCACTAATGACGCCCAAATAAGTAATCATTTGGTTCTTCTCTATATAGATCATGGAAAGCAGGAATTGCTACCGTTATCTTAATGTGCCTGGTGTCTTTTGGATCCACTATTTACCTTTGTGTCTATTGGGGAATTGGCTTTGCAAATGCAGGGTATGTATATACATGTATACTACTTAAATGAGCACTATAGCATATTAGTCATGATTATTATTCTGTTCAAGATTTAATTTGAAGTTTCAAATAGTTGTTGTTAATCGGTTTGCCCCACTATCTAATGTGACAGATGAAAAGCAGGGACATCCGGTACAAATTTGGGCACACAAATTAGATACACAACATAAATAAAAATTGGTCATCCAGGTTTGAAGATTTCAAAATGGGGGTCATTGAGGTAACACTCTTGGGATCGACCTGAAAATAGTCAATTTTCAAGTTTAAACTGATATAAAAGTAAACAAATGATAAAAATGCAAGTGAAAAATAGAAAAGTTGGCATTAAAAATTCAATTATTAACATCAAATTAGTGAACAAATTGACAGGATTGAAAAAAGAAAATGGGAGTCAATGAGTATCTGACCATTAACAAAAAAAAAAGGGGGGGGGGGGCATTGAGTATTTCAAAATTTAGAAAAAAGTGTGTGTGGGGGGTCATTTGGTTCAAGCCAGTTTTAAAAGGGGGTCTATCCCGAGGCACATCCTGCGTAACCATAATAGAAGTGCCTACACGTCCTTGGGGGGGGGGGGGGGGGTCTATGTCTCATTGGGCAAAAAACTTTACTCCAGTTAATCCGTGGTTCGGAAGTCATGTTAAACCGTTGGTCCCTGCGCGAATGCTCCTTCTGGGAGCGCTGAATACAGTGTATACCTGGTTAGTCTACACTGTTCATTCTAGCTCATTTTGTCACATTTGTTTGAGACCGTGCGCGTGCACCTCCAAACATTATTTGTATACATTGCAATATTTCATGTCATATAATACAATTTCTTCACACTTCTTGTGCAGACCCTACAATGACCGAATGGCCAAAGATGACAGAGGTGGTGAAGATTATATATACGGGAAGCCGTGGCATCGTATACCAGCGTATCTGATTGGAATTATGTTTGGCTTCATGCTTTACAGATTGAACGGAAAGCAAGTCAAAATTGGCCAGGTAAGAATTTTTGTTGTTGCTTTTCCGCCAATAAAGCCATTCAAACGTTACATTTCTTGTAACAGTGCCCTTTCTTCTAGCCCATGACGTCCAGATGTCCCATATATGAATCACACCCAAAATAAGGTCCTCCTTTCGGAAAATAAAATAGGGTTTCGCTAGTCCGAAAAATAATTAAATTTCATTTATTAGTAAACACGTTTTTATTTTTGGACTAGCGGCCTTTTTTCATTTTTTAGACTAGTGAATCTTATTTTATTTTCGGACTGGCGAACCTTATTTCATTTTCGGACTAGCGAACATTCGGACTAACGGGCTGTTACCGTCTTGTTGATGGTTCTTAGAAAATTTTTAATCGGCTTAGACGTTGGAGCACAATTAGGCCTCAACTTTGTGCGGCCGACCGCAACCTGGCCACAGCCTTGTTTTTCCAAGAAGGTGACCGTAGGGTCTAGTTTTCACCTCAAGATTATTGTAAAATATTCATTACATGATTTGACCACTTTTTTTGACATTATCGAAAGGTGCATAGTCAAGCCTACGGTCGCCATCTTGGAAAAAACAAGGCTGTCGCCAGGTTGCGGCCGGCCGCACAAAAGTTGTGGCTTAATTGTGCTCTAACACTTTAGGTGTTTTTTATGAAACTTCCTGTGGCGAAAAGTAAAGTGTGTCGATTTTACGCCTCATTTGCGGTGAACAATAACATGTAAATAATTGTTTTCAGTGGAGGAACGTTTGTGGGTGGTTTCTAGCGACTGTCACTGCTCTCAGCATTGTTTATGGCACAGGCGCAACATCAGACGATACTGAACAATGGTTATCTGTTTTGTATAACACGGTGGCGCGTCCATTGTTTACCCTTTGTGTTGCTTGGGTTGCATTTTCCTGTATAATGGGATACGGAGGTAAGGGTATATATACCACAGAGTAACATACAGAGATGACACTAAGCTCAAAACATGGTCCCAATCATAGCGTAACGTGTAACGTAGTATGTGGACAAAAACGAATATGCATGAGCTAGACTGCTTCAAAAGACTTATCACTAAATAACCATTATATGTGTTAACAACAGATTTCATGCTAGACTAATTTCATGATGTCTTACAACCAAAAACGAGGTCGCATTTTGAAGAAAACTGCACAGTTTGTACCCGATTAAGTGTAATACACATCAAGGACGATGTCAGGATTTATTTGAGTAGGATTATTCAAAATGCGACCTCCTTTTTGTAATTGGAGCCAATGATCACGCGATCAGCCAAGAAACGTTAACCAGCGACTATTGAGAAATAGTAATCAAATGAGCTATGAAGTATATGGGGATAAAGTGTCAGGGGCCTGGGTATACTTTTAGTCTCAATCATCGGTTAATCGCCTGATACTACCGATGTAAAGTAACCAAGGTCCCACTGGAATCAAAGTCCGCCTTCTATAGACCATTACGGAATAAAGAGTGATATTAATATTGTGTGAGAGTTGATAGCCTATACTTTACTGAACGGGAAGTAAGATCAGAGGGCTACTACTCCTATTACACCGGTTCTGACCAGCTGCTATTGCTCTGAAAATGGCAGCCACTCAGAACCACCCGTTTCAGAGAAAATTGTAAAAAGTTTAAAGCAGACATTTATTCATTTTTTAACCAAAATTTAATATTCTACTTCACAGAAAGTTGGAAAAGTAGTACAAATAATTGGAAAGTGATTCATAATAAGGTTTTCTAAAAAAATCATTTTGGTCGAAATTTAGTTAATTTTAATCATGTTAATTGGTATTTTTCAGATTTGTTCAAACAGATAAAATGTCCCAATTTCTATTGGGTTCAAACAACAGTGAGCTACAGTTACTCCCAGTGCCGGGAGGCTTGTTCAAGGGGATTGTATTTTAAATCACTCATCTCAGCATATAATTCACTGGAATTGTTGGGAATGAGATTGAATAACAAAATGCAATTTTGTAAAATTTAATCATGTATACGTTGTTACTTGAATTTCATCTTTATTTCAGGTATAGTAAACAGTTTCCTCTCTTGGCCTGCTTGGATCCCACTTGGCAAGCTAACCTTCGGCGCGTATTTACTTCATCCAATTGTTATGTACTGGATGTTGCTAACCAAGAAAACCGGATTCCATTGGACGTATGTGGAGATTGTAAGTAGAGTCGGACACACATTTATGATATGGTCTTTATTTTCATTTAGTTTTCCACAGGGTCCAATTATCTAATTTAGGTTACATTAGCATCCTGAACGGATATGATATATACAAGTACCAAATTCATTGAGGATGCTTTTGATTGAAACAAGGCCTATGGCAACTCGTAAAATGATTGACTAAACGATACGTATCTATGGCAACGTACGTTCATTTTATGATTTGTAACACTGCATGGTTATTCTTGTTTTTATAATGGATTAAAACAGGTTGAAAAGGTACAAGTTCATTAATATCTTCCGGATAAATTTTGGTAATAATAACGATCTTTCGAATTTAACAACGGACAGTTCTACGGCGATGATTTCAACGCATCGAGCGTTCTACACATACCTTGAAACAATAGAGGGTTTGCACGTGACGTCACATGGTACTCACAACACCATATTCATGGGCCAACAAACAAAAAGTCCCGTCATATTATAATCTTTTAGCAGTATCAAGATACCAGATCACAACTGATGATCACAAGAATATAAATTACATTTATTTAGTTTAGTTATCAAGTCATGATTTGAAGTCAATCACTAGTTATCATGATTATAGCCGATTTTAATATCTTGTTTACTTCACAAAGTACTCCGCACCCCACCAAAGTCACCAAGATGGCGGCGAAAACGGTCTGCGTATCGCGTCGTGCAAACCCTCTATTGGTGAATCACCGTGTACTCGGTATATCATTTATACCGTCGTAGAACCATCCGTCGTCATAATCGACAGCTCGACATTGAATACTTAAAAAAACCACACCGATACCTGATTAAGTGCACTACGAACCGTTTAATATAGATGTGTTTAATACTAATGAATTCTCTGTACATGTATCTTCTTCACAGAGCTACTTATACGTCGGGAATGTTGTCTTTGCTTACGCAGTGGCCTTCATCTTTGTATTGCTCATTGAAGGACCCACAGGAGGTCTTGAAGATGTTTTACTTGGTGCACGAAGGAGAGGAAACAAATCCAAATAAAACGTCACCGACTTAATCTCAGACCATATATCGTTTGCTATGCAGCGGTTTGTTCGTACATGGTGTATACCACGCTCAGATTAATCTCATGTAATACCGATTTCCATTGAACATGTTGAAGAAAAAAGAAAAATCAAAAGAAAATTAGTTGTTTTTTTGCATTTATCGTAAGCGAATTACCAGTAAATGTACCGAATGGGTCAAGTCGTAAAATACACAAATATCGAATATGAGCCATATTTTAAAACAACAATTTTTTGCACAATAAAATTATGTCAATATCTAATTAATTCATGTAGAGGCAAATCTTTACACAATTTTGAAGAATGTGATAATTTCAACCAATGACATAATAAGGCGTTGGAGCACAATAAGGCCACTACTTTTTCGGCCGGCCGCAATCTGGCCACAGCCTTAATTTTCCAAGATGGCGACCGTAGACTTGATATAATGCACCTCTAAATAATTTCAAAACATGTAATGAATATTATATAACAATCTTGAGGTGATCAATCATGCCTAAGGTCGCCATTTTGGAAAAATAAGGTTGTGGCCAGGTTGCGGCAAGCCGCATGAAGTTTTGGCCTAATTGTGCTCCAACGCCTAAACATTTTGTCCGTCTATAATTGTATGCATCGTCAATGAAGATTTATCATTGGCATGCCCTGGGGGTGGTTTTCGGGCTGCCCCCTCCCCCCGCAAGGTTGTAAAAATCATGGCAAATCAGCCTTTTTTTAATGATTCTTAACTCTCAGCCCCTCTCAGAATCTGCAAACCCCTTTTTCCCCGTAAGTAAAAATCCTGGGCACGCCAGTGCAAAAATAACCCCGATATCCAATTGGACTTCTCGAAAAGTACTATTGTATATATAACAATATACGGTTGTTGTTGCTTTACAACAGTTGCGTCAAGGAGGATGAATATAGGAGGTGACACTTCGTTAAACCGTGGCTCCAATTATTTTTTTAATTTATACGTTCCAGAGGGCAGTATGATATTGAAATTTGCGGTGGCTGTCGATGCTCGCTCTCTCTTTTTATTTTGAAATTTATTTTTCAAGATTATTTTTATTTCATAAATATGTAGACATCAATTTAATTTAAATTGTAAAAATTCCTATGATAATAAAAAAAACATCACGGCCTTGCCGGGACTCGAACCCTCACCAACCAGGACGATATGACAACAGCAAAACCAATTGAGCCACTGAGGCAGATGGTATTCAAGGGTTTAATAAATACCTTTATACGTAAAAAATGCCGCGACAATCTTTGATTAACCTTAAAAGTTATTCATTTCGATAATATGAAGTTGTATGAAGGAGAGATGTTGACCTATTTATAATTTTTCAATCACCTGCTTTGGTGTTATATACAGAATTTCGTGAATTTTACGTTAAGAAATTAGACCTACCGTTATGTTTACATTGTTTAAGAATTGATACTGCCTTCACCAATATCTGGAACGTTTGTGATCATTGAACCAATTGGAGCAACTGATCACGTGATCAGCGAAGAAACGTTAACCAGTGACCGTTGAGAAATGGTAATCAAAATGAGCTATGAAGTTTATGGGGATAAAGTGTCAGGGGCCTGGTTGTTTGGTCACTGGACACCATATTGGTAAGTATGTCAGAAGCCGATACATCGCAAGAGAGCGAGAAATGCGTACTTGTATTGACATTTTTACAATATTTTTACGGATTTTTGGGCAATTGTTTGCACATTTTAACCGAGAAGAATCCACGTTTCTGGTGGCGTTATTATTTGTAGCATTTCGGTAAACTTAGCTCTAAACCTAACCCTTATTCTAAACCTAACCCTATACCTAAACTCTAAAAGCTATAACTTTTACAAATGATGTAAAGTTAGAATTAACATTTGATTATCGTTATTTATCCAGATATCTAAATGCCGCACTACCAAACTGCAGCGATACTAGTAGTTTAAAGTTCGGTTGGACTTCTAGTTCTATACGATTCTTTGACCTATCTTTTTCAACTGTTCTGAAACTTGTGTACTGAATTTTTAACTGCAAAGGCCTTTGGGCAGGTATTTTCTGTTCGAATCTGTCACTGTTGAATTGGTTTTATTGCAGAATTAATGGGTAATACAAATATCACTTCCCATGCAAACATAACAATTGACAGTTGTAAAAATAAGTATGTTAAGACAATAGCTGAAACTTCAAAGTCATTCTGATCTCTCCTGTCGTTTGATTTTTCATCATCTAGACTGTTATTATAAGAACATACATAGGAATAACATATAACGAAGACTTGTTGCACCAAATATTGGTTGCTCATGAGAGCTATAAAATCACTTTCGACCGAAACTTCCAAAAAAGAAAACACTTGAGAACTATCTTTTGAAAACTGATACAAGAAGTACATATATTTTATTACGTTATGAATCCGGTTATGAATTATTATTATACATAATTATGATTTGATAGATACGGTATTTCAAATACAAATATACAGACATCAAACACCTAATTACATGTAAACTTAACACAAATTATAAATACGGGTTAGAATACATTCTACAACTTGATTCACAATGTAGTTGAAAATAATTATATCAACAAACTTGCACTTCAAACAGAATAGGTTTGCTTAGGCCTATAGACCTTTTCAAACCGATCTATTCCGGAGCTTCCCGAAAGCTTTCAGAACAATTCCGATTGTTTCCGGAAATAAAAAGTACCTCATTGCCTCATCGTTTGACAAAGTTCGAAACTTCTACAGTATGTTTCCAACAACGACGAACGTTGCCGTTTTTATCATGGCACTTTTGAGGTACTATAATTTTGTTTTCATTCATAAATGATTGTCGTCTGCCGCGTATACGCAGCTGTGGCACGTGACCATGTTTTCCGAAGTTTTCCGATCGCTGTTTGAAAAGGTCTATATTATTATTCAAGAAAACAAGTTCACTATTTGAATATTCGCACATCTTCATTTTATTGATCTTTCCAAAACACGATTTCAAAAAGTCACTGTGAAGTGCATATTGCTCTCGAGTACTAATAGGCTAGTAAAAATATAAAAATGGGTCAAACAAATTGCAAAAGTATCGACATTTACAGGATAATATCAGACATATGTATACAACAACATATCAGAAATCGACAAAAATCTACTTGGTGGAATAGTGATTAATTTGCATAAAACAAAATGACTGCCAAAACAGGGGTGATATTTCAAAATTGGTTAAATCATGTTAAAAACCATTTCAACATGTTCCTCTCATCATAAGGAAGCAGAAAAAGTATACTTTTATCTATCCCCGAAGTATGGTTAATGAGTTATATCCATTGATGTGAAAGGTCATATCAGGGATCACGCAATAGGTCCTATGGGAGACACAAAATTCAACATTGTCCGATTTTCTTCAAAATGGTCTCAAAATGTTTCTTTCGCAAAAGTGTCTGCATGAAGTATTAGTTTAAAGTGCTTTAGACCAGTGGTTGATATAGTATCAGGCAAAACGAAGTTCATATTTACCATTACATTGGAATCTGAAACCTCGAGTTTGCTTCTATCTGTAACCATAGCAACAGTACATCTGAGCCATTGCAAAATATTACTTCGTGTGGATAGTTTTGCAAGAGAAACAATTTTAGACCATTTCGAGAAAAATCCGACGATTTTGATTATTGGTGTCTCCCATAGGGCATATCATGTGACCCCTGATACGACATTTCACGTTTTTGGATGTAACTCATTGGTCAATGAGTTACATCCAGAAACGTGAAAATACATGGTGAGTTGAACACAATAGAATGGTTTTTAAACAATTTTGAAATTTTATCCCCTGTTTCGGCAGCCATTTTGTTTTATGCAAATTAATCATTGTTCCACCAAGTAGATTTTTGGTATGTTATTGTATATGTTTGACTGATATTATCCTGTAAATATCATTACTTTTGCAATTTGTTTGACCTATGGCTTTAATTTTCATTATAATGATTAGCCTATAACAAAATACTACATTATTAACGCTAAAACGGATACAGCTAGCTATTCCGACAACTAGCTAGTCCGAAAGTTCGCTAGTCAGACGGCTCGCTAGTCCGACAGCTAGCTATTGTAATTTCGGCTCGCCAATAGTCCAAATTTCAAAAAAGGCTCTCTAGTCCGAATTAAAAAAATAATAATTAAATTACATGCATATTTCTATTACTTTAAAAATATCGGACTAGCGAGCTGTTTTTAAAATTTGGACTTTCAAGCTGTGATTTTCATTCTATCAAGGTTATATTTTCCCCATTAAAGGTCATATCAGGGGTCACTCAATAGGTCCTATGGGAGACACAAAATTCAACATTCATTACCCACTTTTCACCCTCAAGGTCACCTCTATCAAATTAGAGTTTTTTTAGCTTATAAGAATCCTCAAGTGGTATATGTTACGATCCCCGTACCATTCTTTCATATGTGCTTGCATTTTTGAGAAAAGTGAGAAAATGTGTCATTTTCTAATTATTGTCGGGGCCCCGACAGTAATTACAACACAGTAGTCTATTGGGATTTATAAAATGCTGAAAAGCTTGTAACTTGGAAACGAACGGTCGGAATCAAGTGAAATTTTCAGTATATATTTATGTTGTACTCTTCTTTTTATTTAGCTAGAAAAGAGACCACATTAAAAATCATGAATTGCGCCTTTAAATACTGTGTTCGGACTAGAAAGCTTTAAGAATTGTGAGCTGTCGGACTAGCAATCCGTCGGACTGAAAAGGGTCAGTTTAAATCCAATTTGGATCGTTTTGCTCTGCTTTTAGATCAACGGGCCAACTTCACCGGTATCGTTTTCGATCTGATTTTCTGATCCGGATTTCTGGATCGCTTTGATCCGTAAAGGATGAGCCCATATCTGCGTTCTGACCACATCTGATACGTGCCTGATGCTTTTAGCATCATATCATATACATAGTATATATAATACCGATTTCAGCAGACTTGTCCACTGCCTTCCGCGGTCGAGCGCAAGAGTATAGTCACACAATCATTTCTGGCAAAAAGACATATTTGATCCTTTCTCGGATCAACCATATCGATCCTGATTTTCTGATCACTTTGATTCTAAAAGGACAAGCTCATATTTGTTATAATTCGTTTATGGATCGAAATGGATCCCTTTCGTCTCATATTTGATCCTGCCTTTCTATACTTTGATCAACACCAAATAGGCGGGCCTCTTCACATCGTGCATTGATACAGTTAAGCGCATGTGTAGCTGAACACAGTACAACTGCATGAGATACAGCGGGCGTTTTATGTGCTACTCGCGCATCAGTATCTATGGCGCGCTTGTAGGTGGGATTATGTTTACTTGCAGCTGAAGAAAAGCCTCATAATTCCCGTCTATTTAGTGTTGATCTCAAAGTATAAGAGTGTAGCTCTGCAAAAAGGTATATACCGTATGTTGAAACATTCAAGGATAAATAAAGTCAACTGTTCAGAAAAATACGAATCAGAATTAATCCATGAAAAGAGAAATACTTTCACATGCATTTGCGGAGACTCAAACCATTACTCCTGAGGCGAATTAATTATACATTAGAAACCACGGGAACTCCCATTCAGCCATCCGAACAGCCTTCAGATAGTGAAACTTTGCATATTTTGCCTTGATGGAATGCTCAATTTACTCGTAATTCTTACGAAATCACTAGTTAGGTTTATATACAAACTGTAGACCCAATTCCTAATGTGCGCCAAAAAACGTCTGACATGCACAGGTAGGCAAAAACGTGCAGTAAACATGAACCTTTACTAGTGATTTAACGTCCATGATCAAGTTCAAAATGGCGTCAATTGACTACTTCGTAAAAGCTGACGCCTGTTTTGCCGAAACTTCATAATTTCATTATGTTCGGACAATTCGATTGTTTGTAAATTTTGATAGATAGTCGGCGTGATACTTTTATTGAATTACAATATGCGGTGTTAATTTTGAATGATAATTTAGCTCGCGCTGTTTTGCTTGCCAAACAATCCCTGTTTCAGCTCTGTATTTTCCTGTTTTAATGCCTACTAAATATGACATAATTCACAGTCTAATATTCGTAAATTTACGTGTAAATCGAACATTCCCCATTTTTATGTAAACAATAACAAAAATAAGAATAGCACTTAAAATATAAAAGCAAAACAAAAACGAAACAAAAAACCAACCAAACAAACAAACAAAAACAATCCAAAACTTCACGATCTCAAGGCTGCCCGGATAGCTCAGTGGATTTTATATGGTCCGTTATGCATGACTAACCCGCACCAGAAGCCATGGTGTAAGTTTCCATATTCTGCAAATATGGAAACTTATTATTTATCTTTTCCTGATTTCCTGTTTGAGTTCACATTTTTCTGAGCATATGGGGTTATTTACTCTTAAGACAGTGTAAACAATGCAACGTACTCAGCATAACAAACACGATAGTCCGAATTTAAATGACTTTGTATCAAGACACTGCCTTATCATGCTTATAGCTTGGTCACAATAATCGTACGAACAGCTTACGATCAATGTTTAGTCCATCTAATAGGACCACGCGACGCCCTCGCTGGTCGCTTTAACTCACTGTAATGCTCGTGGTCCCTTTAAACGGACTAAACACTGCTCGTAAGCTGTTCGTACGATTATTGTGACCAAGCTCTTGGTTCAAATGTTTATTGGCCAAAAAATAATGTTATTGGACAATATTTTATAAAGGTGTGGCCGTATTTACAAACAATTGGGCTCTGTATTTTATATTTTTGTTTTCATTGTCCAATAAATATTTGAGTGGGCTATACTTATTCATAATGCTTTGCTGTTTTTGTTAGCAATTTGTTGACTCTATTCCCTGGAGTCCATCAATACAGGTAGTTTCCACTTCAGTTTTCACAATCTGTAACAATCCTATTGTGTCTGAAGCAAAATCAAAGAAAGATTTTTTGTCAATATTCCCTGTTTGGTTTTTTGTCCGTAAAAGGAAATAGTATTTTCCATACTTTGATTGACATGTCTCTTTTGTGAGGTAAGATTAATTTGACACTTTTTTTATCAATTACGAATCAGTTGTTTTTCCTCATAAGATTGAACATAAGATTTGAACTAGGGTGTTGTTTTATATATATACTTAAAATCTCGATATAGTGCACCTCATGTTTTGCTCCTAAACATGTTCCTTACCACAATACCAAGAGGTCTACATCACTAATCAGATGCTAAAATGAAAGTTACATTCGTTATATATCAGAAACAGGCAATCAATTTCATATCTTATAAACCATATTAAAAATATGGGACAAAATGGCAACTGGGAAAAGGTGCACTATATTGAGATTTTAAAGTATATGAACAAGTCACAGATTTAGCTTGATCCGCATTTCCCAAATCCAGATTTTCAGATCCAGATCTCCGAATACATGGTATATGCATAAAACATGCGTAGATGCGGTTTTTTCCCTAAGATCCAGATCTCCGAATACATGGTATATGCATAAAACTGAAATTCGCTGTCAGATTTATCTCATAATAAAAGTCAGGGTTACCACAGAATCCGTTCTAACTTACACACAGCTCACAGTCTTCACCAGAGAAGACTATGTAATACGCTTCACCGATCAAGTAATATTGCTATGGGAGACTGTCTTACCTTTGGTAATTGTCAACATGACTGCAGGTGATGTCATAAGCCATGTGAATAGTAAAGAACGGTTTCAAGGGAAATTAACCTGATTATGACAACACTTCACCAGGGAATTCACAGAACCGGATCAGAGGCCCGAAGAGACGCAATCAGAGTGAACGCAACACAGGTGCAAACTAATTTGCGTAGATGCGGACTTTCCCCTAATTGATCTGTGATCCGGGTACAAAGCCCCTATAGTTCTTTGAAGTTCGCGAATCTGTTTCTTTAGGTAACGCTTCAAAACTCATCTGGCGTGTGTCATTTTACTCTTTAATCATATTACCTAAACACTTCGCTATCATTTGTAAAATAATAACATATGAGTTTCGTGTTCTAACAGCTCGGTCACGCTCACCTCTGATATATATAATTTATAACGCAGAATTTATGAGTATCAGTATGTTGGTACGTAGATCCTTTCTTGTTGGTGTCTTTTGCGATGGAATAATTCTTAACGCAGATCCTTTCTTATTGACCAATTAATAGCGCAGAATACTTATTAAAAGTATCAGTTTTATAGCAGAACCTCTGGGTACACTCTTAGAAGGCCGG